>PVJS01006457.1:0-59785 GCA_004027185.1 Glis glis | reverse complement strand
AGAGACAGGGAGAGAGAGAGAGAGAGAGAGAGAGAGCTGAGGCTGGCCGCGAACCCGGATCCTCCAGTCTCCGCCCCCCAAAGTACTGGGATTACAAGCGGGAGCCACCACATCCGGCCCCAGCCCTATTTTTTATTCTTTATTTTGAAACAGGGTCTTGCTAAGTTGCGGAGGGCCTCACTAAGTAGCTGAAACTGCCAGCAAACCAGGATCCTCCTGTCTTCGCCTCCCAAGTACTGGGATTACAAGCATGCACCACCACGCCCGACTGTAACTGACATTTTTCACTCAGAAAAATATTATGAAAATCTTCCCATGTCTTTACATACCAGATTGATGCCTCTCTGATATGATCATACTATAAATAACTTATGCAATCTCTCCTGTTATCTATGTCATTTCAATTTCTCACTATTAGAAGCAATATGTCAACAGAGTCTCTGCACCCCTATTTATTTCCTGTTGATAAATTCCTCATGGTAGGATTTCTGAATCAGAGGACTTATGGGTTGGGTTCTCTGGGAAATAGGCTGACAGTTATTTAAGCATAGCAAGATTGTTGGGATTTCTTCAAAATCATCACTTGTTGGGTCTTGCGGAGGGAGTGCAGGAAATAGAATTCAACCAAGGGGACTGCTGGGCTATTATGTAACCACAATAGAGGCCTCAGCCGGATCTCACAGGGAGCTCTGGAACTGTATGGTCTTTCAGAATTGTCCCACATTGAGGCAAGAAGACGGGCCTTTATCTTTACTCTCCATTGAACAATGGGTAGATGTGGGCTGCTTGTGACTGAGGTGGGGCTCTCTTTGGCTGAGGGCAAGCCCCATTGAGAGGCAGCAGCACTGTCAGCCCTCCCAACGGTGAGGAAGATGAGTGCCTGAGTCCTGCAGAAGTGGGGGATCCCGAGGTAGGGATAGTTGAGATGTGCGCTGCAATATTATGGGCTAGAGGAAAGCAGATATTTTAGAAATTTGACCTGATCAAACTGCTCCCCAAAAGGCTTTATCAATTCTCATTGCTATTACTTCATGTAGAAAAACACCCTTTTCCCTGCTTTCTTATAAAATCTATTGAGTGGTGGGGTAGAAATATGCCCAGGGGATCCTAACCTACCAGTAACATTGATTTCACTCTTCTTTGTAATTTTTTTTTTCTATTTTCTTCTTTTTTTGGTACCAGTGATTGAACCCAGGGGCATTCTACCACTGAGGTATACCTCCAGTCCTTTTTATTTTTTGTTTTTGAAACAGGGTCTCACTAGGATGCTGAGGGTCTTGCTAAGTTGCTGAGGCTGGCCTCAAACTTGTGATCCTTCCTCCTGTCTCAGCCTTCCAAGTACTGGGGTTACAGGTGCATGCCACCATGCCTGGCTCTCTTTAATGATTGCTTTATGAATTCATATATATATATATGAATATATATATATATACATATATATATATATATATAATCTTCCTCAAATAGGCCCTTTGTATGTACTGTTTACTGGAAGTTGTACAAATATTTCACAGGTTCATTTTCTCCCTCATTCTCTTAGGTAAATATTTTACACCACCTCTTAATATCCAACACCATGGCCTCATGTTCTACGAGCAATCAGAAAAGACTTTCACAAACTCCAACCAATGCATCTGCACATCCTCCATCATCTAGAACCCATATATCTCTCATTAAAATGATGAAATATGCTTTTCTTATCCAAGACTAAAATGCTCCCCAAGATTTACACCCATCACTTCTTGACTACAGCAGGTAGGACAATGATCCAGCAATTCTCCCCTCTCTCTTCTGTATCTTCAATTTTTTTCCTCCTTAGACAAAGAAATGCTAAATCATTCTCAGCAGAAGATGAACTGCTGTTAGTTCTCCAAGAAAGAAAGAAAAAAAGACCCTCTTCTCATCGAGCTGTTAGTCCATTCATCAGCAAAATGCCTCAAAGAAGTTGTTTTTATTCCCTATCTCAAATGACTCCCTCCAATTCCCTCTTAAATTGCATCCAACCTGACTTTGCAGACACAACTTCTGGTTTCCCTCCTCTTCACTGGCCCTACTTTCTCCAGCCTTTCTGTTGGGATCCTCTCCCTGTCTTAGACATGTTGGAGGCCCCTGGGCACAGTCCTTGGAGAGCTTCTCTCTTCCCTCGGCCTTTCTCCTCTGGTGATCTCATTCAGTCTTGTGGCTTTGAAGCATATCTCTACCCTGAAGTTTCCCACAATTCTATCTCCAACCAAGGCTTGAACCTAAACTCTAGACACAGATCCAATTTTCTAGTTGGCAACTCTTCTTTTCTGCCTAATCTTCCCCTTGAACTATTGCAGTCCAAATCTGAACTCTGATCTTCCTCATCCAATCTGTTCCTTCGACCGCGTTCTCCATCTCAGTAGCAACTCTTATTATTTTACTTGCTGAGGCCAAAATGCTCACACACACCCCCTTCTCTCATCTCATAACTCACATCCAACGTACCGGGAAATCCTGTTGGCTTCACCTCCAAACCACACCCTGAATCCACCTGCTTCTCACCATCTCCACGGCACCCTCCCCATCCTCATCCTTCTCAACACAGCAACCAGAATTACTTATTTCAGTCCCAGACAAGTTATGTTACTCCTCTGCTCAAAACTGCCTGGCTCACCTTTCCTCTCATTGGAAAAGCCAAAAATCACTATGGTAATCCACGAGGAGTATGCAATCTGGTCCCCTCCACCCTCGGAGCTCATCTCTTATCACTCTCACCTGTGCTCGCTCTTCCAGCCACACAGGTCTACTGGATGTTCCTTGACTAGGTGTGTCCTTGATAGCGTGTCTCATCCTACTGAACCACTTCTACCTCTGCTAGGATGTTGTATAATCCAGGGAACTCCCAGGCTCGCCCTCCACCTCTTTCATGTCTGTGTCAATGTCACTGACCCAGTGAGATCTGCAATGACCTCCCGGCTTTCACTGTCCACCCAGTTATGGCTGCTGGAGGTACACTACACAGATTGCCCGCAGTGCACTGGAACTCCGCCTGCTTCCAGGTGTCGGCAGGACCTCATGTAAGCACGCGTCCTGGAGTCTCTCCGCTTTGAAGCACAGGAGACATTTCATTCTGCGCAGCTACCAGCTGAGAGTTTAGGGGAGTGGACATTCCCCAGACACAACCTTTAACCAATGAAGGAGGAAAGTCCTAAGCTCCCCCTTGTGACGTAGAACCACGTGTTCTGAGTGGTTCTTCAGAGAATTCCAAGGGGAAACAAGCCCCAGTTGTACACACGAATTAGTCAGTTCTTTAATGTGTCATTTATGGGCCTTCCTCCCCACCCTGGGTCACCTTCTTCATTCCCTCAATTTGCTTCCTGGCAAATAAACTACACATTTCCAAGGCCTTGTTTGGGGCTCTACTTAGGAGAACCCAACCTAAAATAGGCCCTTCCACGACATCCCTGAATCCATACCCAGCTCCTTCATATCAATCATCAACTTCATACCTACTACCTAACTTGTGCATTTATTGTTTATCATCACTCCCTTGCTCCAGATAAATCGAGTGTGTGATAATATTGCACTATTTTCATCATTCTGTTGCAATAGATAAGCTATTGCAATAATGCAACTCCACAAGGACAGGGAATTCTGTCTGCTCTACCCATTAGTCTACTTTAAGCCCCTAAAATACTTCCTAACACCTAGGAGATGCTCAAACAATAGTAAATGTCAAGCTACCGTGCCCACTCATCAGGGGCAAGGATGCCATGTTGTAATCCGATGTTGGACAGACCTCAGTCTCGATCTCAGATCCGCCTCTTCTTAGTCGGGTGACCTGGAGTCAATTAACGTCTCTGAGACTCAGTTTCCATCTAGTAAATGGAGGCAAGGATGTTTACGGTGTCATCAATGCTTTAATCTGGAAAAAAAGAGAAAAAGAGAAAGCATCCAAGAAAGTTCTGGCCCAATAACACAAGCTCCCTTCTTTCCTCCTAACCTACTCCCCTGGATCAACGAATCATGGTTTCAGCGAGCTATACCCATGACTCAGCATCTTCTCCCTCTATGAATCCTGACTCAGGGAAGATTCTTCAGCATCTCCTTACGCCCAAGGGGAGGTCAGGAAGCCAGGCTTCTTTCAATCCTCCAGCGAAATGCCAATTAGAAGGACATAACCAGCAGGAAGCGCTACTGGAGAAAACCACACACTTGTTCCAAAACAAAGATCACTCTGCATGTCATAAAAGCTCAGAAATGTCTTCCAGATGTTGTATACTGGGACTGCACAGATGTTTCCGATGTCAAACCATAAATGTTGGAAACATAAAACATTTGTGCCCCACAGATGTAGAGATTTAATTATACAACGAATGTGATAAATCTTGGGGTAATAAAAGGAGACCACAAACTGGCCACATTACATTTTTTTTCCATCTGATTCTCCACCCCCCACCCTACAGTGGAGTTCTACTGAGATATTCCATGATTTTTTTGTTGTTGTTGTGTTGACTTTGGCTTTTAAATTTGATTGGGCCATTCACAACGGGAAAAGTTAAACCTCCGTGAAAATATGCAGCAATAATAATTCTGAATCCTTCTGGTTTGATGTCTACATGGTCCTTGACAGCTAGGAAGCAAAATGATGACTGATGATAGGTCGCTTCTAGGCTTCTCCCTTCAGTCAATGCCCCTTCGTGGAAGTGCTGAGTGATATACAACAACCATCCCGTTGAACACTCTGGGTGCACTGAGAACCGATTCCAGCGTGAACTCAGCGCTGTAGCTCATGATTCCATGTTGAAGCAACTCTTTTTCTGGCATCTGGAAAATCAGACCTTTCATCGTCTCCAACTATATAAATATGTATGTGTGCCTCTGAGGAAGAAAGAGAGCAAAAAGTATACATGGAGTGTGCATGCACAAGTACCCATGCACACACATGCACGTGCACACAGACGCTCCACTTGGACTCAAAAGAGCTGCAAAGAGGGTAAAGCCGGGCCATGAATGTGACTGTCACCACATGGTCCAGCACATTGGCTTGGGGTTCCCCTCCTATTACAACACGTCCTCTTCTTCCTGGGCAAATGAAGAGGCCTAAAGCATTCATTCTGGCATGCTGTTGTTCAAAAATACTTATTAAATAGTTCACATTATATCAGTAGTTGAAAGAGATACCAACACTTATAGGACGCCATATCTGCCTTCGAAAAGGTGAACTCTAAAGGTTGTGAAATACAACAACCATCTGATTGAAGACTCTAAGTGCATTGAGAAAGAATTCCAATGTAAACTCAAAGCTGTGGCTCGTGTAATGAAGAGGGGTACGTGTCTCTGTTCCATCGAAAATTGTGTCCACATTCTGTGATGGTGTTTATGAAACAGCCAAAAGTACATGAAGTAAAGGGCTCATTAGAATCTTTCATATAGGTTTAGGATCACGTTTTAAGTCTTCTTCTCAGTGAACATAATTTCATATCACTCTTTTTTTTTTGCAGTACTGGGGATTGAACGCGGGGGCATTCTACCTCCAAGCTATACCCCCAGTCCTATTTTTTATTCTTTATTTTGAAACAGGGTCTCACTAAGCTGTGGAGGGCCTTGCTAAGTAACTGAGGCTGGCCATGAACCTGCAATCCTCCTGTCTCAGTCTCCCAGGTCCTGGGATTACAAGGGTGCACCACCACGCCTGGTTTATGTTACTCCTAAGTGTGCCTAGCAATTGGTTGCATTATTTTGTAGGCTCACTGTTTTAGAAGGCATATTGTTTCTTTTTTCTTATACTTTTATTGGTGCATTCTAGTCTCACATCCTCATGTAGTTCATAGTGATAGTGACACACATGCACACAGCACTCGGGGGGCTTTCCCCCGGCTCCCTCCCCACTGCCCCCTTCCCCATACACGGTATTGAGATTGACATTGGTATGCTCACATACATAAATAATATCAATGGAAGTGATTACTCCATTGTTTCTCCCTCCCCCCTCCATCCACTTCCGCTAGGCCACCTTCACTTCCCTGGCTCCTCTGGAGTCTCCCCTCCATCATCTAAAGTCCCCACTTGTAGCCCAGTTACTCCCTCGCTTCCGCATATGAGGGGGAACGTGACCCTTCGCTTTCTGTGACTGGCCGATCTCACTTCACATCATGTTCTCCACGTCCATCCATTTTCCTGCAAATGGCATAATTTCATTCTTCTTTATTGCTGAGTAGAATTCCATTGTGTGTATATCCCATAATTTTGCAATCCATTCATATGTGTTTGTTCCTTTTACTCAAAAGAATAATACATTTATCTTAGAACCTTTATTCAAGAAGAAAACCTTTTGATATAAACAGATAAGAGCACACTCGGTGGATATTTTTGATAGTATATGTTCAAAATGAATTTTAATTTTTTTTCTGTTTTCACCAATTCCAAAGGAAAGTAATCAACACGCTTAGTCTTATGGGACCACCATTGCACATGCCATTCATCTGTGACCAAAACAGCACATGACTGCATTAAGTAATGATAAAATTCTTGGTCTAGTAGTTTCTGTTTCTTTTTTTGGTTTGATCCTGGCTGAGAAGGGCCAACCAAACACATTTAAGTAAGAACAAAACCTAAGAGAAGCCGCACACCTGAAATCCCAGTACTTGGGAAGCTGAGACAGGAGGATCTCGGGTTTGAGGCCAGCCTCTCTGTAACTCGGTGAGACTTTGCTTCAAAATTAAAAAATAAAATAGGGCTTGGGGTGTAGCTCAGAGTTAGAATAGCCCTGGGTTCAATCCCCAGCAACACACACACACACACACATACACACACACACACACACACACACACACACGAACCCAAGAGAGGTGTCAAACATGAGAGTATTCCCTGCACTCCTATCCCACCCTACCTCCTATCTCCATTCCACATATCCAAGACAGAAATGTATAATCTTAAATATGTACACTAGGAAAGAATAAAGGCTAGAATCCAATTATTTATCCATCTCAAAGGGCTAGAAATACAACCACAAATTAAACTCAAAGAAAATGAAGATTGGGAACAGTTAAGATAAAGGCAGAGTACCATAAATAGGTCAAGAATACAATACAAAAGTGACATTATAAAAACTTTAAGCTGATACATACAAAAATTTAGATAAAAGGGAAAACTCCTAGTAAACCCCAAATCCTACCAATTGTCATAAAATATGTTTAAAATGTGAATTGTTATATGTCTTTTCTACAAATGAAGTCTATAATCTTCCAGTGTGGAAACATCCAGGCTCAGAGAGCTTTGGCATTTAATATTTTCAAAGATCCAAAGATGAAATGACAATAATCTTATGAATTCTTCCAGATGAGTAACATTTTATTGTTTATTTCTTAAGACCAGCATACTGTTGCAGATGAGAAGAATATCAGAAAGAAAAAATAAAGGCCAATATCTTCCTTCATTAACATAAATATATAATATTAGGGGAAAACAAGTAAACAGCAATACAGAAAAAGAATAATATATTGTAAGCAAATTGAGTATATTTCAGAAATGCAAGGCCAGTTTAACACTTAAAAATCAATCCATGTAAATCACATAATTAGCATGATAGCAGAGATAATTATGCGCTGATCACAATAGATGCGAAATTTTTTGATAAAATTAGTATTCCTTTATGACTTAAAAAGACTTGACATAGAAAGGAACATTCTTAATCTAACAGAAGATATACATCAAAACCTAGACTAAACATCATACTTAATGGTAAAATATTATAAACTTATACTCAGACTCCAAAATAAGACAAGCACACTGGTTAACATTATACTGGTAATCATCTAGTTCAATAACAAAGGGGAAAAAGATATAAGGATTAGAAAAAAAGAACTATTCATTATTTTGTACTTAGAAAATCCCAAAGAATCTAAAGCTACATGATGAGATTTAAGAACTAAATTTAGCAAAGTTGCTGGATACAAGGCTAATATATAAAAATTAAATGTATTTCTATATATTAGTAATAAAACAATTAGAAAATCAATTTTATTTTATTTTATTTTATTTTATTTTATTTTGTGGCACTGGGGATTGAACCCAGGCCATTCTACCTCTGAGCTACACCTCCAATCCTATTTTATTTTTATTTGGAAACAGGGTTTCACTAGGTTGATGAGAGTCTCACTGCTGGCTGAGACTGTCCTCGAACCTGTGATCCTCCTGTCTCAGCCTCCCAAGTACTGAGAAAATCAATTTTAAATAATATTATTTAAAATAACATTTAAAAACAAGGACTCAAGTACCTACAAGTACAATTTTTAAAAGCTGTGTGAGACCTCTACACAGAAAAAACACAAAACACCGAGACCTAAGTAAACTTAATAAGGAATGCACCATGTTCATATATTAGAAGACTCCAGAGTGTCAAGATGTTCATTCTTTTCAAAGTGATGTATAGACTTACTGCAATCTCAATAAAAATCCCAGCAAGTTTTTCTGTGAAAATTAATCATCATATTCTAAAACTCATATATAAAGATAAAAGCCAAATAGAGCCAAGGCAATCAGGAAGTACAAAGGTGGAAGATGAATGCTACCTGTATTAGTATAGAACGATGGGCTCAACGGAAGATCCAGAAACACAGCTACACACAGAGAGACACTTGATGTGGGACCAAAGGGCATTGAAGCGCAGAGGGAAAGAACCGTCTCTCGTATTAGTGGGACCGTCAAATGGATGTCATTATGGGGAAAAAAAATCACAGTCACATGTTGCCTAACAACAGAGATACATTCTGAAAAGGTACTGTCAGGGATTCCATCATCACGCAAAGCATCACAGAATGCATGTGCAGAAACCCGGATGGGAAGAGTCATCCGCTCAGTGCAATGAAGAGACACAACAAACACGGCGTGCACGAAGCCGTTGCCGGCAGAGCATGGTACACTGCTTTATGGGAAACTTTTTTTTTATGTAAGTACAAAAAGTACACTCTAAAAATACAATTTAAAAATATAGTAAATACATAACACAGTAACATAGTCACTTATTTTCATTATCAAATATGACTTACTATACATAATTGTATGTGATGTACTTTAACGCGATTGGCAGCGTAGGAGGTTGATTTATAGCAACACCACCAGCAACACAGGAGCAATGCGCTGTATTTTGACAGTGGCTACAACAGCAGTAAGCTGTAGGAATTTCTCAGGCTCATTATAGTCTTAGGGGAGCACTGTCATAGATGTGTTCCCTCACTGACCAAAGCATGTGACACATGATTGTTGACTTCTTCACATTTTATAAAACAATCGATCATAAATGTGTGTGTGTATGTGTGTTGTGTGTGTGTGTGTGTTGTGTGTGTGTGTGTGTTTGTGTGTATGTATGTGTATGTGGTGTTGAGGACTGAACCCAGGGGTATTCATTCATTCTGCCTCCAAGTTATACTCCCAGCCCTATTTTATTTCTTATTTTGAAACAGGCTCTCACTAAGCGGCTGAGGTTGTCTTCAAACCTGCAATCCTCCTTTCTCAGCCTCCCAAGTACTGGGATTTCAGATGTGCACCACCGCGCCCAGCCATAGATGCATTTCAGATCTAATGGTGAAAGATAAAACACACAATGCTTCTAAAAATTATATAGGAGAATGTCTTCATGACTTGGCATAGACAATGATTTCTTAATTGGGCTATAAAAAGCACTAGCCATAAAGGAAAACATTAATAGATTTAATTTCATTAAAATAAAGAGCTTCTATTATCTAAATACTTGATTCAGAAAGTTAAAAGCAACTCACAGAGAAAAAACATTTGCCTCGCGTCTCTCTTACAATTGCTTCACATTCAGAATGAGAATACTGGATGAATGTTGACAAATCATCACTTTGGAGAAATGGGCAAATATCTTGAACAGGCATTAAAAAAAAAGATAGCCAAACAGTTAAGCCACAAATATGAACTTATGAAAATGTGTCACCACGGAATACACATTGAAACCATAATGAGCTAGTTCTGCTTACTAACCAGTGTGGCTAAACTTGAAGCAATAGGTAATAATAACAATAGCTGGCACAGATGTGGAATGACTAGAATTTCATACACTGCTGGTGGAGATGGTAAATTGCCACATTGATTTTGATCAGTATGTTTGACAGTATATAGTAAAACTGAATGCATACCACTCTACTCCTAGACAGATATGCTATAAAAGTAGAGTCTGAGGCCATCAGACTCTAGGGCACTAACCACTCCCAACTTGATCTCCCCCTCCTCTCTCGTATCGTCGCGGGTATGAGCGTGACTCACCTATGATCTCTGTCTAATCAAAAGAATTTAGGAAAGTGATGGGATATTATATATACATTACACTACTATATGTACATTTTTTATGCATAAGATGGCCACCACCCATCTTTCTAAAGTCTCTCCCTACCTTGCTGGCTTTGAGAAAGTAGGTAATAACATTTAAAAGTCCCATGTGGCTAGCTCATGCCTGTAATCTCAGTACTTGGGAGGCTGAGACAGGAGGATTGCAGATTCAAGGCCAGCAAGCTAGCGAGACCCTATTTCAGTACAAAGGGCTAGGGGTGTAGCTCAGAGGTAGAATGCCCCCAGGTTCAATCCCCAGTACCAAAAAAAGTCCTATGTGACAAGGAACTATAGGTAGCCCCAAGAACTAAGGTTGACACCTGGACACAGCCAGCAAGAAAGCGAGGCCCTCGGTCCCACAGCCACACACAGCTGAATTCTGCCACAAAGGTAAGTGTGGAGGTAAGCCTGACTTCCTCTGCCAAATGGTCAGCGCCTCCATTGAAGCCTTACGAAACCCTAAGGGAAGCACACCGCTGAGCCCCACCCAGACTCTCCGCCCGCAGAGACTGCTACTAAATATGTGTTCTTGTAAGTTTGTGAAAATGTTGCTCACAGCAATTGATAAGTAATAGGATTTGTTTTCCAAAAGACATGCACAAGAATCCAGTATTATTTGACCATGAAGACTTATGCATGTATTAATTTTAAAATGATAATCTATGCAGGGAAGAGATGGGGAAGGAAACAGACCAAATGATGTTTTGCGCATATATGAATGTGTCACTATAAATCTCATTATCATGCACAATACGCAATTACAATGCACCAATAAAATGTTTAAAAAGATTAAGAATTAGTATTATACTTCCAAAACTAATATTCAGTAAGATCATATAGGAGAAAGGGAGGGGGTGATGTACAATCTTTGAATGAGACAGAGCCCGAGCTAAGTAGCAATTCTTCCTGATTGAAAGGAGAAATCACTCAACTAAAAATAAAGAAACCCAATACTAAAAAAATAAAAAATAAATAAGAGATAATGTATACAAATGATAAATTAACCAAGTTTCAGTATGGCAAATCATGGAAAAATTTGTCAAGTACAGCTGCCACACCCCCCTATCTGCTTTGTAGCTTACACATGAACATAAAAATCATATGCAAAGAATAGCAAAGGCTACTTAAATCATTTTTATATTATACTGTGCCATATTAATCTTGCCATTCATTCAACAAACGTTCAATAAACACCCACATAAAGCACTATGGATGTGATTACGTCTTAGTCCATGAAGGTCATACCTTGGAGCGATTTGGAAACTACTTTTTCTAGTACAGAGCGGGACGCTGTTGTGGGGAAGGCGGAGAGCAACGTCCTGTGTCCTGTAGAGGCAGGGAAGACTTACCTGAAGAGGGGATTCTTGACACAGGTTGAAAGATGAGCAGACACGTGCCAGGGAATGAAAGAGGCTCGGGAAAGACATCAGTAGACAGAAGAGAGTGTGACAAGGTATAAATCACAGTGCATCTTGGAATGATAAACTACATTTTCACCCTGTCTGTAGCAAATATGGAACTCCGCCAGGTGGATCCTCAGTAGCACTCCATAAGCATTCGGTAGACTGATCCACGGTGAGTAGAAATTCTCTTGCCGATGTCCACTTAGCTAATGTTCTACATGAACTGATAACATCTCTCTCCCTGAAAACATACTCATTCATGCCCAGAACACCTTGAACTCAAAGAAAGCAAGCTAGTAATACACGCACTTATTATCATTATCAAGAATCATATATTGCACCTCATTGTAAGACTGGCAGCACAATAGGTGTATTTCCACCAGCATCGCCACCAACACCTGAGAAATATATTGCACTACAATGCACTTCAACGTTATAATGGCTAGGACCTCACTAGACGATAGGAAATTCTCAGTCCGCTGTATCTTATGGTTAATCAACTGGCCTGTGGGATGCCTAGATTGCTAATTAAACATTACTTCCAGGCATGTCTGTGTGTGTGTTTCCTGGGGAGATTCGTGTTTGAACTGCTGGGCAGACTGCTTGAGCTGGGACATCGCTCTTCTTCTGCCCTGTCCTCCTATGAGTGAATTTTACTAGGAGAACTTTGAGAGAGGGAGCCAGACAGGAAAGAACCCATATGGTATGACATTCGTCCAACGTTCAAACACAGACGAAACTGATCTGCCGTGTTTTACATGAGGACGGTGGAATCTTTGAGGAGAAGGTTCAGGACAACAATTAGAAGAGCAGGTGGGACTTCTCGGGTACTTAGCAATATCCTATTTCTTAAACCGAGTGGTATTTACACAGGTATTTTCTCCACTTTGTGCTAATTCATTTATCCGTGTGCACAGAGAATGTGTACACTTTTTTGAATGTATGATACAGTCTAATGAAAAAATTTTATTAAAAACCAATCATACCGGGCAGGGTGGCGCACACTTGTAATCCCAGTACTTGGGAGGGTGAGACCGGAGGATCCGGGTTTGCGGCCAGCCTCAGCTACTTAGTGAGGCCCTTCGCAACTTCGTGAGACCCGGTTTCAAAATAAAGAATAAAAAAATAGGGCTGGGGTGGAGCTCAGAGGTAGAATGCCCCTGGGTTCAATCCCTAGTACTGCAAAAAAAACAAAACAAAACAAAACAAAAAAACAATTACAATATTTGTCATATCCCTTCCAGCATATTGTACACATGGGGTGGCTTTCTGAGACTTGTTTCCCTGGGCATTCCTAGCTGCTGGTGAAACAAGCTGCCAACTAGTTTTCCCCTTCCATGGTACACAGACTAAGTTTAGAAGTGACTGTCTACTGGGTGTGGTGGCACACACCTATAATCCTAGTACTTGGGAGGCTTAGACGGGATTGGATCACAGGTTTGAGGCCAGCCTCAGCAACTGAGCAGGACCCTCAGCAACTTAGCAAGACCCTATTTCAAAATTAAAACATAAAAATAAAATGGGCTGGGGGAGGGGGTGTAGTTCAGAGATAGAATGCCCCTGGGTTCAATCCCCGGTACAGAAAAAGGAGAAGAAGAAGGAGGAAAGGGGGATGAGGAGGAAAAGGATGACGAGGATGAGGAGGAGAATTAGGAGAAGAAAAAGAGAAGTGACAGCCATTGGAGATTGTATTTTCTAGTCTCCCTTGCAGGCTTATGGACCCTGACTGTTTGTTTGTTTTTGTTTGTTTGTTTGTTTGTTTGTTGTGATATTGGGGATTGAACCCAGAGGCATTCTACCTCAGAGCTATACCCCCAGCCCTATTTTTTTTATTCTTTATTTTGAAACAGGGTCTCACTAAGTTGCTGAGGGCCTCACTAAATAGCTGAGGCTGGCCGCGAACCTGCGATCCTCCTGTCTCAGCCTCCCAAGTACTGGGATTACAAGCGTGTGCCACTATGCCTGACTTAACAAGGATTTTCAGAACAAAGCCAGTGCACCTCCTCCACATTGTCTTCTCCTTTCCAGTCCTGGACGTGGACAATGAGGAAACCAATTCATAAGAGAGAATTGGCCTGAATCGCCACATGGAACAGCCAGCCACTGACCAGGAAGACCATGCCCACATGGTTATATGACCAAAAACCTTTCACCATGCGTAAGCCGTTGAATGCTGACTTCCAGTTATTCCCCGTAGCTTATCCTACCCAAAAGAACTTTCCTGGTGTTTCTTTGGGATAAAATTGAAATGTTCTTCTCTTTTTCTTCCCTCGTCCCACTCTCCTCCTCTCTATCCATCTTTTTGTTCTTCCCCTTCTCTCCTCGCCCCGTTTCTTCCTATCATTCCCTTTCTTATTTTATTTACTTATTTATTTTGCGGTACCGGGGATTGAACCCAGGGGCGTTCTACCTCCGCGCTCTACACCCCCGGCCCTATTTTTTTATACTTTATTTTGAAACCGGGTCTCACGAAGTTGCGGAGGGCCTCACTAGGTAGAGAGAGAAAGAGAGAGAGAGAGAGAGGGGGCTGAGGCTGGCCGCGAACCCGGATCCTCCGGTCTCCGCCTCCCAAAGTACTGGGATTACAAGCGTGCGCCACCACGCCCGCTCCCCTTTCTTATTTTAATTTTTATTTTGTTTCATTTTGTTAGCTGTATGGCACTTTTCTAAGATCTGGTTTATACTACGGTTCACAAACTCTCCAGCCATTTCTAATCTTTTTTCTTTATTTCCAGAAGTTCTCTTTGGTTGGTTTTTACTTTTTTCAAACTTTTGAAACTGCTATGTCAGTTTTGTAGTTTCCCAGAAGTTATTTCTAAATCTTGTCTTTTTTTTTTTTCTTTTGAACATCATGGAGACTAGTTATTTTATCGCCTGTGTCTGATAATTCCAATATCCAAACACACGTTGATACTGCCCGTTTTTTTCGGCTGCTGGGTGCCCCATTTCCTAGTGTGATCGGTTAGTACTACTATAAACACTTGTTTTCCCCAGAACATTCTCGTGAAACTTATGTAAGGTGAAGATGAAGTGGGAATTTGCTATTGCCTCGCCCCGGCGCCTGGAGACACCACCCGTTCTGGGTAGTTTGAAATGGAATCAGCCAATCGAGTGTTACTGACGATCAGGTGTTAGGGATGTGCGTGACAAGTCCACGCAAGGACAGGCTGTGGCTACGACTTCGCAGGGATATTTCCTTCCTGTTCCACTCAGTGCCAAACAAAACAAAACAACAACAACCAACACAGAACAAAACTTTTCCCCGGAGTTCCCTGGGCCTGGGGGAGAGTGGACCGTTTCTTTCTGACTCACCTTCGCCTAAGGGTTGGACTCTGGGATCCCCATCTTATGACGGAAGCATCTTCTTTTAGATCCCCACCTTGGGACACTTCCTGGTTGCTGGTTGGTTGGTTGGTTTGCTATTTTTCCTATTTTGAGCACCGTGTCATTACAATCAAGGCAGGTGTTCCTAATTGTCAAATGCCTTCAAGGATAAAGTTGTTCCTGGGATGTTCTTTCTTTCTTCTCATGCCCTTCAGATTGAGGATTCTTTGATTTTTGCTGTTACTGTTGTTGTGTTTGGTTGGTTTGGTTTGGTTTTTGTTTTGCACTGGGGGTTTAATCCAGGGGCATTCTACCTCTGAGATAGATCCCCAGCCTATTTTATTTTTTATTTTGAAACAGGGTCACACTAAATTGCTGAGAGTCTCAGTAAGTTGCCTAGGCTGGCTTTGAACCTGCAATCCTCCTGTCTCAGCCTCCCAAATGCTGGGATTACAGGTATGTGCCACCACCTCCAGCTTGAGCATAAGTTTTAACAAATTTGTTCTGCAAAAATTTTAAGTTCCAACAGAAGGATTGGTCTCAATAACATATCACACCATAACACCAAAAGACATAAATAAGGATTTGAGAGGAAGGGGGATCAGACAGTGGAAATCTAAAGTTATAAACTATACCTTACAAACTAGGAGTTTTAGGACAGGGTGGGAGGGAGAAAATACAAATATTCTAACTAGAATTGGGGAAGTAAATCAGTTATAAAACATCCTAATAGGGAAACGTAGGACTTTATGTCCATATAATAGTGGCAAATGTCTGATGATGGTCATCAAAAAAACTGAAAGACAATCACAAGTAGAATGGAAAAATGCAGTAGAATTTTCAAACTAAGGAGAAAATAATAGAATACATGGCAAATAAAATCAGCTAAAAAGCGAAAATAAACACAGGGGAATCATAAAGCAAAATAAATAGTAAACATAAAAATGGGTGTAATAAGATCAAGTGCCTCATGTTAAACCAAAGGCAAACAAGATGACTTATCCCACTAAGCAACCACGACTGTCATACTGAGTTAAAAAACAAAGCCCAGATATATGTTGTTTATAACGCTCACTCTTAAAAATGGAACAGAAATGTTGAAAATAAAGGATGAGCAAAGAGATGTCACGAAAATGCAAACAGAAAGAGCGCAGGAATGACAATATTAATATCATGCAGAGTGGAACGCAAGGTTAAAAGCACTAAACAAAATAGAGAGGAACACTGTGTAATAATAAAAGACAATTTATGAGGAAGAAACAATGATCATAAACCTGCATGTCTTATAAAAATATAACACCTGAGTATATAATATGAATAATTAAAGATTCAAAACAACTGTGATTTTAAAAAATATATCGTGAAAGATTTTGATGTATTTCCTTCAGAATCAGATGGTTCGGATACACCAAAAAGGGCGGGGGGCTTTGTACACAAAATAATTAAGTAATACATAAAGATGTACACATATATATATGGTTTTCCTTATAACCATGGACCCTTTCAGAAATCAATGACATACCTGGCCACAAAGCAAGCTTAACAAATTCAAAGAAGCAGAGAGTTTTGAGGTTACATCTGTGATCATAATCTAACAAAATTAGAATTAAAAAATATGATGGAAAAAACCTTTGCTTCTTGGAAATTAGAAAACACTCTCCTAAATATGGATCAAACAAATAGGAAATCAAAATTGGAAATACAAGCTATGTAGATTAAAAAGAAAACACATAAAGCTGGGTGTGGTGGTGCACACCTGTAATCTCAGTACTTGGGAGGCTGAGACAGAAGAATTGCAGGTTCACAGCCAGCCTCAGCAACATAGTGAGATCCTGTTTCCAGATAAAATAAAATAAAATAGGGCTTGGGGTATAGCTCAGAGATAGAATGCCCCTGGGTTCAGTCTCCAGCACCATTAAACACACACACACACACACACACACACACACACACACACACATACACAAGCAAAATATATATATAGCAGTAGAAGCTCTACCAAAAGAAAAATTAGTAACCCTACATGCTCTTATTACCACAGACAAAAAATTAGAATTGATTTATTTCAAAATAGAAGAAAAGTAATAAATAAATCAATAGACTTGATCTTGGGGTAAAAAGAAAGTAAAATAGTCAAGCCTCTGGTAAATCTAATCAGGGAACGATGCAGAACTTCAAAAAGTGAAATGAGATTTCAGATATGGAACAAAGCAAATAATGCAGAGTATATAAGTCAATATCATATGCCAACAAATCCCTGAGATTTCTATCTCTGATCAAATTAAGCATAATACAGAAGAGCAAAGTCACTAAAATGCTCCCTTCAAAAGCCCTGGACACCTGAATAGACCAAAGAGAATCGAAAGGTTTTCAAAAACTTTACCATCTAAGAAGACCAGCACTAAAAAATGTGCCAAGATGAGCCAGGCATGGTGGCGCATGCCTGTAATCTCAGTACTTGGGAGACTGAGACAGAAGGATCGCAGGTTTGAGGACCGCCTCAGCAACATAGTGAGACTCTGAGCCACCTAGCAAGACCCTGTTTCAAAACAAAAAATAAAACAGAGCTGGGGGTGTAGCTTGAGGTAGAATGCCCCTAAGTTTCAATCTCCAGTACCATACACACAAAAAAGTGCCAAGGTGAGAGCCCATACATTAAAGACCAAAACTGTTCAAGAATACATAAACACTTTAGGACATCATTTGAGTTTGTAAAACAAAAATAAAAACAAACCTAATTATTGCAACAGAAAAGAGAAATTATAGGCCCATCTACTGTATAAGGTTAAAAAAGATTCTCAATAAAATACTCAGAATTCATCAGAGTATTAAAAGGGTACTCTTCCTTAACTAAGTAGGATTTAGCTAGAGAATACATAATGATTTCACTTATAAAAATCTGATAATTAAGTCCATACCATTTTTTTCTCAACAGTAGTAAGGCAATCATAAAATTAATACCCACAAGTAATAAAATTAATACCTAGTAAGAAAAGAGTCTTAGCTGGATGTGGTGTCGGACTCATGTAATCCGCATACTTGAGAGGCTGAGACAGGAGGATCACAGGTCCGAGGCCAGCCTCAGCAATGTAGTGAAACTTTCAGCAACCTATCAAGATCCTGTTTCAAAATAAAAATAAAAATAAAAATAGGGCTGGGGGTGTAGCTCAGAGGTAGAATGCCTCTGGGTTCAATCCCCAGGACCACCAAAAAAAAAGTCTTTCCTTAATATAGCAAATTGTAAAATGCTGTATAAGGATTACTGCCTTCACATTACTTCATACAGATCTCTTCATATGTTGTGGGTGCCCAGTAAACGTTTGCTCAGTTGAATTAAATGCTTAACGTCCAATACACACTCAAGTAAGTAGTGCTCAGCTTGAGAGGAGACTCACCAAAGGCTGCCTCGTTCAGGGCTGGGGGAGGAGGTCAGATTTAGGACATTAACAAAGGAAAGAGGAGGCATTCCCCCCAAAAGGAGCATCAAAGCATAGAATCAGAAAACAGTAATGAAATCGTTATTCATCCTGGCAGTACAGGGAGCGATTGGCGTTTTTGTCAGGAGTGTGAAATGGGATGGACCAAGGTCTCTTTGGGGGAGAGCCATTTGGAAAAAGTATGGATTCAATCACACACCGGCAGCAGGACATGCTAACACTATCTATTATTATAATAATTCAGGTCAAGATCGATGGACGGAAGAAGAGTGCTAGGTGGGATCATGTTCCCTGGCGTTTACGCATTGCAAGCTTCCTCCCCCAGATCATATGTGGATGGAATTGGGAGGTGAGGCCTTGGGAAGTAATTAGGATTAGATGAGATTGTAAGAGCGGGGCCCCATGGTGGCCCATTGGCCTTAAGAGAAGAGAAAGGGAGAGCTGAGCTGGCACGCCTGCTCTGTGTCGCCTCGGGATGCCCTTTGCCATGTTATGGTGCAGAAAGTCGGCCCTGGGCAAATGCTGAGAAGATGCCGGGGCACCCTGCATGTCCAGCTTCCAGAGCCAAAGATAAATAAATGTCTATTCTTCATAAATCACCTGGTCTCAGGGATTTCATTACAGCAACAGAAAGGAGAGGAGAGAAAAGGAAGGGTGGGAGAGGAAAGAAGGGGGTGTGTGAAGAACTGGGGAGGCTCGGCCATGACTCCATTTTTGCCCAGCGATTCAAAGACAAGTACCCCGACACCTCCCTTTCTGGTTCCCACGGCCATGCCTCACCAAGTCCTGCTGACTTTATGTCCTAAATCTCCCTCGAGTCTTTTTCCACTTCTCTATTGCTACCACTTGCATCCTTTCCCTTCTGGGCTGTTAAAAGTTCTCCACTGCTTCCCCACATCCACTCCAGTCCTCTTACAATCTGTTCTTTAAACCAAACGTGGATCATTTTAACAGAAACCATAATGTCCTTGCGCTCGCTCTCTTTCTCTCTCTTTATCCTCTCTCATACATACACACACAACACATTACTAGCATGTTGCAGCTAGTAGTTATCAGTAACAAGTATTTGAGCTACTAGTGTACTAGTTTCCATTACTATAACTAATAACTGCGATAAATAAAGAGAAGAAAGGTTCATTTTGGCTCATGTTTTGGAGGTTTCCGAACATGATCTGTTAGCCCCATTGCTTTGGGCCTGTGGCAAGGCAGAACTTCATGGCAAGAGGATTTGGTGGAGCAAAACTGATCCCCTCATGGCAGCCAGGAAGCAAAGGGAAAAGGGAAGGGGCCAGGGTCCCAGTACCCCCTTCAAGGGCACACCCCCAATAACCTAACTTCCTTCCATTAGGCCCCACCTCCTAAAGGTTCTGCCACCTCCCAATAGCACCATGGGCTGGAGACCAAGTTTTCACTACATGGACCATTGGGGAATATTCAAGATCAAAATTATAGCCATGCCAGGCGTGGTGGTACATACCTGTACTCCCAGTACTTGGGAGGCTGAGACAGGAGGATCACAGGTTGGAAGCCAGCCTCAGCAACATGGCAAGACCCTGTTTCAAAATAGAAAATAGGGCTGGGGGTGTACCTGAGAGGTAAGAAAGCCTCTGGGTTCAATCCTCAGTACCAAAACAAAAACAAAAACAAAATGACAGTCACTAGTATATTCCAAGCAAAATTCTAGAGATTGGAAATTGCAATTTTTCTTACCTCGCAGAGGTTATATCTACTAGAGCAGGTCGTAAAGAAATAAATGAACATAAAACATTCAGTTATGAGTAGTGAGAAGGATGGACAGTGAAGGGAGACAGGAATAGGATAACAAAAGTGACATTCTTTTGGACTGGGGACTCAGGGGCGGTTTCCATGAAGCACTGTATTTGAGCAGGGGTTGATTAAATGTTTAACCATGTTTTCGACAACAGCTGGAAAGAAGGGCGAAATCGGGGCTATCGAAGAACATCCACCTTCCCCTTTGGAGGGACAACTTGTGGTTTCATGATTTTACCTGATTTTGGAGTTTGGTTTCAATCACTGTAACTTTAATTATGTTCTGAGCACTGAAAAGATAAACATTCCTCCCGGGATCAAGTGATCAGGTTTGTCTGGTTAATTTTAGAACGTTAAAAAAAATGCTGGACTACAAGAATAGGAACTATATTGCAAACTACGTCCTTCACTAGACCCTTTTTTAGGTAAATAAAAGTCAGTTGGCTCTTGGTGACTGTATTACACATAGTTTCCTCGGAATTTTCTAGTACGAAACCCTTCAGAAATAAATATAACTGGCTTAGAAAAATAAAAAACGACTTTCTTTCTGCCTAGCCCTTTGCAGTTGGTGGTTTGTCCACATCTAGAAACTTTTCTAAGTCATTCTCGGGCAATTTAAATTAAGTAGAAAGTGCCTCAGACTGTAGACTAGCCTCGGCTTTCAGTTTAATTCTAGAAAACTTGTCACAATCTAAACAAGAAAATTACCCCATGGGGAACCCCTGCTCTCTTTTTCTTCTTCTTCTTTTTTTTTTTGTGTATGTGTGTATGTGTGCGGTGCTGGGCATTGAACCCAGGGGCATTCTACCTCTGAGCTACACCCCGAGCCCTATTTTTATTTTTATTTTGAAACAGTGTCTCGCTAGGTTGATGAGCATTTCACTACTTGCTGAGGCTGTCCTTGAACCTGCGATCCTCTTGCCTCAGCCTCCCAAGTACTGGGATTATAGGCATGTGCCACCATGCCCGGATCATTTTTTGTTCTTGAAACAGGGTCTCACTAGGTTGCTGAGGGTCTTGCTAAGTTACTGAGGCTGTCCTCGAACCCGCGATCATCCTATCTCAGCCTCCCAAGTACTGGGATTACAGGCACACACCACCACGCCTGGCTCCGCTGTTCCCTATTAAAAACCATTTTTTTTTGCCTCTAGGTGTATAAGTGAAATATAAATTTCAATATTTTATGTGCAAATATCTTGGGAGCTTTGAAAAATTACTCATTACACAAAATTAGAGTAGAACATTTTCTCAGAGAGTTAGCATTCTGATATGCAAATCACTTCACAATAAAATTCAATATCTTATTTTTATAGGACACCTCCTCAAAAAGGTCTTTCATGGAGATTATTCAAGTCCCAAGAGAGGAACCACAGTAAAACGTGGGGTTTGGTTAAGGAAAAAAGGGGGAAAGAACGGTTGTGTAAAAACTCGTTAATATAGGGGAAATTTGGAGGCTGTTGTGACTCCTTCATAGCTGGGAGATATGCACCCCAAAATCCAGAGACTTAAATAGACCAGTCCAGTACATGAGAAGAAAGGCTGAACGAAAGGGACGTTTTACAAATGTGGACAACAGAAACATTTCCAGAGGCCATATCTTATACATACACAGCCTTTCATAACACAAAATTTACCTTCAATAAAAAAGTGATCGTGGTGTGTGGAGAGGGGTGACTACTTTTTTCCATCTTAGAAACAAGTCATTTTCTGTATTTAATTTTAGATTTTTTCTATTAATGTAGTATCAGTAGAAAAGTTATTCCAAAAATAATTTAAGGAACACTTTGTAAAAGACTCTAGAGCCAATAAGAAAGAGTTTTTTTTTAAAGAACATCAAATAAGTCTGCCTTTTGGAGGTGATGAAAATATTCTAGAATGGATGGTGAGGGTGGTTGTATAATTCTGAAAATATAACAAAAACCATTGAATTATACTCTAAATATTTTTAGTGTAGTGAATTATGTGGTATGTGAATATATATGCACATACATGCATTTTGCACATATGTATATTCATTCTGATTTATTTTATTTTAAAATATTTAATTGGCAAAGTAATATGTATTCAAGATGTATAATGTGATGATATGGTATATGGATACAGTATGTACTGATTACCACAATCAAATTAATTAACATTTCCATTACCATCCATAGCAACCACACATTTGTGTGTGTGAAAGAGATGACACAAAAACTGCTGTCTTATCAAATTTCAAGCAAATAATACAGTATTATTAACTATAGTCCCCATGCACATTAGACCCCAAGAAATCATTCACCTTACAGTGGAAAGTTTGTGTACTTTAACCAACATCTCCCTAGTTTTTATGTGATCCGATGCAAAGACTGGGCTGTGAAAGTCTTTTTAAAAAAAAATCTAGAAACCGACTCAGCATGGTGACTCATGCCTGTAAACCCAGTACTTGGGAGACTGAGATAGGAGGATCACAGATTCGAGGCCAGCCTCAGCAATTTAGCGAGGCTGTCAGCAACTTAGTGAGACCCTGTTTCAAAATAAAATAGGCTGGGGGTGTAGTTCAGAGGTAGAACACCCCTGGGTTCAATCCCCAGTACAAAAAAAGAAAAAAAAGAATCCAGAAACTAACAGCTGGATTTTTCGCCATTGTGTGGATAAAGCAGGACTTAAGGTCAATGGGGCGGGTCCAGGGCGGAGCAGGGTCTTTTTATGTCTTGTTTTCTCTGTCCTTTGCCTTCTTTGCCCTGAATATCTGTTTTCCACTGTGCACATTCCTTTCCATGGACTTCTCCTCCTAGTTAACAATGCTGTCCTGATGGATCTTGTCTCTTAATCATTTATCATATTGAATTATGTATTTACTAATTGTTACATTTGCTTTTTAAGATCTTGATTCCCTAGGAAAAAAACCTCTAGTTTAAAAACCTATTATGATTTTGCCCTGCTTCTTTTGTTCTTGGCAACAACAGTGTGTGTGTGAGTGTGTGTGTGTGTGTGTGTGTGTGTGTGTGTGTGTTTCAGAAAGGTGCCATATTAAACATCTCAGACTTTGACCCCTTTTTTTTAATCCATAAACCAATTATGTCCGTTGGGGAGCTCCGTCAGAAAAACATAAATAGGTAATTTTCTTGATTTAAAAGAGGTCAGAATTATTTCTGGGACTCAGATGCTTGTGAGGAACCATGAATATCTGAGCTTTTGGCCGCACAAAACTCACTTCACATCATACTCAAACTTCATAGACACGGCTCCTCCTTAAATGGGGACCATTCTTCATAAATCCAGAGTTCAAGCTCAGACAACAGTTTCAACCCGGAGGGAGAAGGCTCGTAAGGTCACAGGGATTCAATGTCATAGACATCTATGGTAGTGGACTTGTTTCATAAATCTTTACCATGTAAATGAAGTCACGGAGCCTTACTGGAAAATGCAGCTAAAACCCCCTATTTATGAGATTGTGGTAGACTAGTTGGAAGGAGAATATGAGGCTTACTCCTCCCCTCCTCCTGGCCCTCCTCCTCCATCCAGAAGAAGCTGGCTCCAGGAGAAGTACTCCCCAAAAGTCCATCATGTCAGTAAGACCCCCCTACTTTTTTCAGGCATGAGCTCATCACTTTCAGTTAAAGTCAGAAATGATTTGTAAGGAGTAACTTACATCAGTCCTTATAAATAACCACCGGCCGTTGCTTTTGATTTCCTTGAAATGTTGACTCATGCTGGATGTGCGCGGGTCCCAGCCCTGCGTTCTCTCAGCCCCTCCCCGCCAGACAAGTCCGAGGAGGCCCGCGGAGCCTGGCAAGGGGTGGGGCATCGCGTTGCACAAATACACAACCTCTTCAAGCAGTGCCACTGCACCCGGGTGACACGGACGGGAGCGGGGCAGACCATGTTCCTGGGGTCACTCAGCCCCCATCGATTTTTTCTCACAGATGCTGCTGTGGATAAGTGAACAAGAGACTGATTTCCACGATCGCAGTCCTTCGTCTACACCTTCCTCAACAGGTCCCCAGATGTTGAGGGGAGACCTTGCCATCGTCAGCTACTCAGGGGAAAGTGAACTCCTGGCAGGCAAAGAATGCTTCTCTTAGGCAGGTGTGGTAGCTCACACCCATAATCCCAGTACTTGGGAGGCTGAGACAGGAGGAGGATCGCAGGTTCAAGGCCAGCATTAGTAACTTAGTGAGGCTCTCAGCAACTTAGTGAGATCTTGTTTCAAAATAAAAAAAAAAATTAAAATTGCAGGGGATGCAGATCGGAAGTAGAATGCCTTTGATGTTCAAGCCCTAGCAGAAAGGAAGGAAGGAAGGAAGGAAGGAGGGAGGGAGGGAGGGACCTTCTCCAGAGTAAGGAGGGAGGCTTACTCTTGGGAGGCTGAGACTGGAAGATCCAGGTTCATGGCCAGCCTCAGCTACTTAGTGAGGCCCTCCACAGCCTGTTTCAAAATAAAGAATAAAAAATAAAGCTGAGGGTATAGCTCAGAGGTAGAATGCCCCTGGGTTCAATCCCCAGTACCGCAAAAATAAAATAAAATAAAATGTCTTCCACGCCCCCCCCCAGGCAGTCATGTTGGAGGTGGAGCTTGGGGAAGGATCACTGGGGGCGTGGCCAGGTACAGTGTGTTTGTCCCAGCCAATCAGCTGCAGCCTCTCTCTCTCTCTCTCTCTCTCTCTCTCTCTCTTTCTCTCCCGCCTCCATCTTCTTCTTCTCCTTCTCCTCCTTCTTTTGCTTCTTCCCTCCTCCCTGCCATGACGCCCTAAGGATTTCCAGCTCTGACTCTTGCTTGGAGTCAGCATGAAATGCAGTATATATGGAGAGAAATCTCCAGGGCCATGAACAAATAAAACCTTTCTTCCTCTAAGTTTTGCACAGCAGGTGTTTGGGTCCCAGTGGTAAGAATGCTAACTGAAACAGAGGGCTCCCTCCAGCTTCCTCCCATCATGCAAGCCCTGGGCACACAGTTTCCCCAATATGGACTGAGACCGTTTAAAATGTTCCCCATCTCCTAGGCTTTTGTAGGAAGCATCTGAGAAGGAGGTCATGCTTTGTATACTGTTGTGTGAATGTCCGGTAGATAGACCATATACACATGTAGGATCTGAAACCATAGGCAACAGACAGATACAGAATTCCTAGCCCTGGAATAATCATACCATCCACCCTGCATTTGATGGAATTATTGGCCCCAATCTCTTACCCCTTCCCAGACCCATGATCTTGATCATGTAACTGTACAAATCTTTCAACTAAAGTCAGGGTGTAGTTTCTAAAGGGAACCAACCATTCCGGTTTTCTGAAGACAAGAGAGATTTCCTAGAATGTCGCTTTTTCTTTTTTTTTGCGGTACTGGGGATTGAACCCAGGGGCATTCTACCTCCGAGCTACACCCCCAGCCCTATTTTTTAATTCTTTATTTTGAAACAGGGTCTTGCTAAGTTGCGGAGGGCCTCACTAAGTAGCTGAGGCTGGCTGCGAAGCCAGATCCTCCGGTCTCAGCCTCCCAAGTACTGGGATTCCAAGTGTGCGCCACCACGCCCGGCTTAGGATGTCGCTTTCAGTGTTAAATCAGGAAACTCCCTAAACACTGGAGTCAGTATAAAAGTATAAAACACTCCTGCCTTTGGGCTTGGCCATGTCACATGCTTTGGCAAATAAGATATGAGCCGAATCATGCGAGCAAAGTTTGAAACAGGCCTGGGTGGTGACCTTTGAGCTCTTGTACCTCTGCCATTGCTATGAGAAGCGTGTCCTTCCCCCAGGTAGCTGCTGCCCCTTCAGCCTGGGTCCCAGAATGAAAATCCGTAAGCAGACTTAAGTGTAATCTGCAATGGAAGCCAAGCCCAGGTGGACCACACTGGACATAACTTAGATCAGTGGCCTTCCACAGCCCCGCTGGCGTGTGAGCGGCATGAATGGTTGTGTTCAGCTACCGACTACTGGACTGATCCGTCAGTATGTACCTCACGTGTCTCTCCCGTCCCAGACCAGCTTTTGCTTTCTCTGTCCTCAGTGATGGTCCCTACATTCTACTTCTTTGGGGGAAGGTAGTTAAATCTTTTTTTTTTTTTTTTGGTAGCACGGGTTTCTCAGCAATTCTCTATCCATTGTATAGGAAAAAAAATGACAATGATGAGGAACTTTGCAAGATGGAAGAATCGATGTATGCGTGGGTGAGTGCTGCCTTCAAACACTTATTGGCGGTTTAACATATCCTCTTAATGAAATATTCTAGATATCAGAAGCCAAGATTATGATTAAAAAAACAAGCTTACGTGTTAAAAAATGGTAGGGGATTAAAGCAGCACATGTACCCACCTCCAACTCCATATCCACCCCCAAATGCCTAATAAATATAAAAATATGGAAAATCCCTCTTGAGTACTGGAAACGTGAGTAAAATTAATCATATAGCTGAGCGTGGTGGTGCATGCCTATAATCCCAGCACTTGGGAGGCTGAGACAGATGATCGCAGGTTCGAGGCCAGCCTCAACAACTTAGTGAGACCCTGTTTCAAATATTAAAAAAAAGCCAGGCGTGGTGGCGCACGCTTGTAATCCCAGTACTTTGGGAGGCGGAGACCGGAGGATCCAGGTTCGCGGCCAGCCTCAGCTCTCTCTCTCTCTCTCTCTCTCTCTCTCTCTCTCTCTCTACTTAGTGAGGCCCTCTGCAACTTCATGAGACCCGGTTTCAAAATAAAGTATAAAAAATAGGGCTGGGGGTGTAGCGCGGAGGTAGAATGCCCCTGCGTTCAATCCCCGGTACCACAAAAAAAAGACAAACAAATATTTAAAAAAAACTAGGACTGGGGATATGGCTCGGAGGTAGAATGCCCCTGGGTTCTATCCCCAATACCAAAACAAAAAACGAAAAAGTAATTTATGTACTCCTAAAACACTCATCTTCTCTTAATTTTTTAAAAAAATCCCTTTGCCCTTTTCTTCTGTAATGTATGAAAATTTCTAAAACTTGTGCTGCCTGGCACTTTAATACTCTGTGGTGTCAATTCTAGCTTCAAAAGCAAATTCCTGTATGCCCTCCAATAACTAGCAAGCACACAATACAATTAATGGTGATCATTATGTCGGTATTAAACCATGCGTTAAATGCAAATGACATCATGTTTGGGGATATTCAGGACATATCCCAAGAAAAAGTAGATCACAAAACAGTGTGATTCCATTGCGGGGAACCACCTGTGTGTGCACACGTTGGCATAGACAAGTTATAGGTAAGTGTGGGTCTCAGTCACAGCTACAAATGAATGCAGCTATGAATGTTTATTTTCTTCTTTCCACATACTCTAATTTTAAAATTTTTCTAAAATGTTATCAAAGCACTTTAATGAATTACACTTAACTTCTTTCTCTTCTCTTCTCCAAGATTCCCAGAGTATGGAAGCCTTCCTGCTCGCCCGCCCAGTATCCTAGATCAGGCCTCCCTCTTAAGGCCAGGCTCCATTTTTCTTGAGCTCCCCAGAGGGCATCCCGAGCCTTCACCCCATAGCCAGACAGACTCCAGACCCTAGGCTCCCTTAGGCTTCTCTTTCTTACAACACTGGGGATTGGACCCAGGGCCATTCTATCTGTGAGCTACACCCTCAGCCCCATTTATTTCTTGTTTTGAAACAGGATCTCACTAAGTTTTTGAGGGTCTCGCTAAGTTGCTGAGGCTGGCCTCAAACATGCCAGCCTTCTGTCTCAGTCTCCCAAGTACTGGGATTACAGGTGTGGCCACCACGCCAGGCTCCCTCAGGCTTCTTGACGGGACCAGAAGCCTGGCTGTAACGGCTGGAGGACCTCTCCTATGGGTGGTGAGTGAGACTCAGAAGGGTTGAGTCGAGAGAAGAGAACACAAGAGGGTGGGCCTGGGCTCGACCTGGGGTGAATGTCTCAGGCCACCCAGATCCCAGTGCTCTGGACCCCCAGATGTGAAGGTGTATGTGTGTGTGTGTGTGTGTGTGTGTGTGTGTGTGTGTGTGTTGGAGTTAGAGGATTAATTTGGTGTCACAGAAAATTGTTAACATTGGCTCTGCCTCTGGGCTATTGGAACCCTAACAAAGAGGAGAGAAATCTGTAAAGGCTCAGCTCAACTGTGTCAAGAAACACAAATTATAGGCATTTATGCGAGCGGGTCACCATTGATTCGTGAAAGCCTCCCAGCACAATAACAGTTATCCATATTGCTAAATATGTGGATGCAGCCAGATCGACTCTGTTGTAAATTTTAATTAATGGCAACACAAAAAACTGCTGGCACGGCCTCAGTCGTCACAGTCGGCCGTCCCCGAGGCCCTAGCGTTGGCTCCCAACTTCGAGGAACTGCAGAGAACGCTGGGCACAATGGCGAGCCTCACCCAAACTCTTGAGGACTCGAATCACTCTTTGCATGATTGTCACTGTGGTAATGACCCACTTTTTGCATGATTGTCACTGTGGTAATGACCTGGTATGCTTCCCCGAGTTTTAAATAACAAAGCTGTACTCGTTCTTAAGAAGCTAAAATGCATCTCATTACTTCCAACATCTCTCCCAATTACTTACTGCTCATCATTATGCACCAATATACCAACCAGATGGCTTATATTCATCTTATTTACACTATTTTTTCCAGCCAAATAGTATTAATCCAACAGTATAAACTGATCCATCCATGTAAACTTCTTGCTACTCAAGACCTACAGCAGCCTATCCTCTTGCTTCCTGCTCCAGTTGGGTCACCTTGTGGCCCCCACCCATCTGAGCGCTCTCTCCATCCTTGAATCCTTTCATTCCTCTCCAGGGTCCACTCTTCTCTCCACTGCAGCCCCTGTGGGTGGTCTCCACAGTCCACACTTGGCATTGGCGTCTCTACTTCACATTTCCTTGTCTTGATGTGGGCTATGAAAGACTGGTTGCTGAGACTGCATCATCCTGACCCTGGAACGTAAGACTGTCTATTGGTCCTTCTCTGTTGCATTGGCTGCCCCTGCGCTGTGATGCCTGCTCAGTCAGTGGATATTCACCGAGAGGCTAAGATACACCTGGTGTTCTCCTTGGACCATAGGGAATACTAAAGAACAACAGGCTGTGAACCAGATGCCATATGCTGATTTGGGAAAGGGGAGCTTGGAGGTGGGGGTGGGGAGGAGAAGATTAACCTGCAAGAAACAGAGAAAAAAGAACACACACACACTCATCACACACACATACTCACACGAACCTTAGTCAGACTGACCATAAATACAGCAGATACAGTGAAGGGAGACACATTATGTAAAAGCACATTAGGGGAGATGGATCCCGAATGGGCTCTCAGGATGGATAAGGTCTACATGTGAACTTGAAAGGGGGTTGATCTTGATAGGAACAACAACAAAGCCACTGTAGAATTTCTAATGGAGCAGTGTCATTTGGCATGTTGAAAGCTGTGTCTTAAAAAGATTTCTGTGACTGGGCATGGTGGCACATACCTGTAATCCCAGTACTTGAGAGGCTGAGATGGGAGGATCACAGGTTCCAGTCTAGCCTCAACAACTTAATGAGACCCCCGGCAACTTAGCAAGACCTTGTGTCAAAATAAAAATTAAAAAGGGTTGGGGTGTAGCTCAGAGGTAGAATGTCCCTGGGTTCAATCTCCAGTCACACACACACACAAGAGTTCTGTGGTACTTCTCTACACATAGTACTGGGGCATAAGCATTGGGGAAACTGATTTTAAACATGCCCCTACTAAAAAAAAAAAAAACTCTGTTTCTCATTGCCCACCTATCCAAATTCTGTCTCCAAGCATTCAAGACTGATAAAAATTGTGCGTGGTTTTTATGGCTGAAAGCAAAGCAATTAGATTGAAATTATTACAAAAGACCATTAGACCATAGAGATTTGGCATTAAAAAGAGAAAAAAAATTAACCGATGTATTCATCTTATTTCCCAGGGATACACAGAGAACTTAAGAATTGCACCCAAAGTCTAGTGGCTTGGGGATCCAGTATTCTGCATCCTCAGTATTCCCAGGCCACAGTTAGCATGTGAAAGAATCTCAGGTTCAGATGGAAATATTATTTGCAGGGAAAAGAACTTGCATGAATTTTCCTCAAATGAGTGCTTATTAAATTTCCATAATTAAAAATCATCTCAAGAGTCCTCCAGCAAGCAGGGATCTCAGGTCTATACAACCAGATACGATTTTGAGGTAAATAACTTTGCTTTGCATGAAGATACATAGACACAAGTCTATAGCCAGTTGCGATTTCTCGACATGAAGAAAAGATTATCAGAAAACCCTTTAAAAAATGTATGCCACCCAAGGAAATGTAAATAAAAAGAAAAGAAAACCAAAGACTAAATACGAGAAAGCCCAGAGGGGTGAGACGAGATAAAGTATTGATCAAGATGATGACAACTTATTGATGCCTGTCTTAGTTTGTTTTCTATCCCTTTTTTTTCAGCTTAATACCTGAGACCAAGGGATTTATAAAGAAACGAGGTTTATCTGGGCTCACCGTTCTGGAGGCTGGTCAGTCCAAGAGCAGGCCCACAGATGGCAGGAAGTCTAAGGGCAGATAGGCACCCGCAGAAAAGAGAGAACATGAGAGGCAGCCTTCTTTGGTTATTGTTGTTGTTTGCTTCTGTTTGTGTGTTTTGTGGTGCTGGGGATAGAACCCAGGGGTATTCTACTTCTGAGCTACACCCCCAGCCCTTTTCATTTTTTTAAATTTTGAAACAGGGTCTTGCCAAGTCGCTGAGGCTGGCCTCAAACCTGGGGTCCTCCTGTCTCAGCCTCCTAAGTACTGAGGTTAAGGGTGTGTTCCACCATGCCCAGTTGGTGGCCTTGTTTTATAGAGCCCGCTCTTGCAGTAGTTAATCCAGTCCCACAAGAAGGAGAATTCACCACCACAAGACAAAGGCATTGATCCCGTTGTGAGGGCTCTGTTCACATAACTGGAACCCCTGCCCCTGGCCCCACCTCCCAACACCACTGTATTGAGGACTTAAGCCTCAGCAGGAGTTTCGGTGGGGACAAACCACATTTAAACCATAGTGATACCTCACTGAGTCCAAGTGCCAGGACATGAGAAGTTTCCCCTCCTGGCTGTTCAGCCTAGAACCAGAGCACATTTGAAAATGGTTAAAAGTTCTGGACCCCCAAACAACAAGCTCACCCTGCTAGCAAAATTCCCCCATTCATTTGGCTGCATATCACCTATCTGCCTAGATCTCCAAATCCCCAGGTAGCTCTATCCTCCATCCAAGCCAGGCTTGTCACCTGCCTCCACCTGTGCTCTGCTTCTGTCCCTAAGACTTATTTTCCAAAAGGGTTCACTCCACCCTGCTTCTCTAAAACTCCTTAAGAGTGCAACTCAAGTCTACCACATTGATTAAATTGGTTAGGGTATCGTGCCATGTTACCACCATGCACTGTCCTTTGTGTGTGGTTCCATCAGTGCCCATCTTTCCTGCTCAGCTTGTGAGTTCTTCTGAGGCAGGAAGAGCAACAAACACATTTTCCCAGTGCCCCAGTCTTAGGCAGCCAGGTCTTAGTCTCTCAATCCATTTCAGTGCCAGTCCCTTGCACAAATCCCCTCAAAACACCATCGAATAGGTATTCTCTAAATAGAAAGAAATGAGACCTGAGCTGTCTTTACCTTGCTGGGTTTTCCTAATCTTGCCCATGGCTTTATTGCAAAACAAATAACTGAACTGAATCCTTTGTTAAACCTGCTTCAAATCTACTGAATTACATTTGGCTTCTTGTTTTGGACTTACAGAGAAGTAGCCAAATTAAAAATGCCCTTTCTTGCCTCTGCAAGAGAAGCCGTCATCAATGAAAAAAAAAAAAAGAGAAGACATTATTTGTTGAGGGCTGTGTTGAAACCCTTTTCCTAAATGTCTATTTTGGATGGCATTGACTTTTTGTTTACATATTTTTTGCAAATATGGCTTCTAAATTTCTCAACTCCTCTTTTCCAGTGTAATATTTTTATATGTGAGCAGTAAAATGATAATAGTAATAATAATGGCACTATTATCATTCAGTGGAAAGGCAGAATTCCTGATTGATTGTTTCAGCGGAGGGAAAGGAAAGAATCAAGGAAGGAGAATTAAAGGAAGCTTGAGAGTGAACTGTAAGAGGGACCGTGGATATGCAGGGATGTAGATGTTACAGGGCACTGAGACCCAACATAACCGGCCACTCAAAGGTCAAGGGCAAAAACCATGGGAAATGAAGCCGACAGGGGGAGAATGTGCCCAGCTCCTCAGCAAGATCCTGGAAAGAGAAAAGCGTGATAAAGAAGGGCTGGTCAAGAGGGGAGAGAAACATTATGTCAATATTTAGACTACCACGAGGAGACAGTCGAAACCTGGAAGAGGCTGGTAGATTTGTGGTCCAGAAAGTAAAGACCAGAGCCATCCAGGGCCCGCCATGAAAGAAATTGAACGGGTTGGTCTGAGGCTGACTTAAAGTTGGAACATTTTCGATCCACACGAGTCTACACTAAACAAATTCAAACACTAATATGATGGGGTTGTTTTGTATCTCCGGCCCTACTTTCTTTTACGAAAACGTAGTCTCTGTTTTTTTGCCTCTTAATTAGCAAATTTCACTATCTTTGGAGAAGAAACTCCTGGATCCTTGGGTGGTGGAACTTGAGATATTACCATCTGGGGTTTCCCTGAAGTCCTTTCCTTCTAGAAGCCTCCGTAAGAGCATAAATAGCAGCAGCAGCTGTGTCTCTACAATGGTATTAACGTTCTAAATATCGTTCTGGCATCTGAGCCGCTCTGAGTGGCCCGCGCTGGGACGTCCTCAGACTGGCTGGCTGTTGTCCGGAGAAGAGCCAGGGCTGCAGCAAACCACACAGGCTTTGGCAACTCAGTCCGGCCACCCGGGGCAGAGTTCTGCGGGAAAGAGTCTGTGATGAAACCACCATAAATCTCAGTTTTAAAAAATCCTTGTTAAGTTTTTTATTTTGTTTTGTTTTGTTTAAATGTTGTTTAAACATCTTCGGCTCGGGAAGGGAGGCGAGCTCTTAGGAATCAGTTCTGAGGAACTCCTTACGAAGCCCCGAAGCCCCGTGTGTCTGATGAAGTATTGGAATCTTGATAAAGGAAACATTAAACAGAAACAAAGTGTTTAAAAAAAAAAAAACTGGCAGCTGTGTCTTCATTTTACTTAGGACCTACCTGCCCGAGAGATGGAAGTTTTCCCTTTGTTTTGGTTGGAAAATTCCTCTCTTTTGATTGGAAGAAAAAACAACACTGTCACTAAGGTGACAATTTTTTATTTTTATTTTTTGGTTTCAGTGTAGAGATTCATCTCCTTCACTGTCATGTGACCCATCTGTAGACCTCAGAGAAGAAATGCACGGGCGATCCCAGGAACACTGGTGTATAGTTAAGCGCCAACTCCTATCTGACTGTCTGACTTGTCAGTATAATGGGAAAAAACACCCATAGCTAAGGAAGAAGAAAACACTACAGGCAACAAGAATAAAAGCAAAATGGGGTAAAATCCTTTTAGTCAACAGGACATGGCTGCTCAAAAGTCAGAAGTCAGTGTGAAAAAGTGCATGGCATACAGTAGACACTCAATAAATGTGTTGAATGAGACAGAGTGAAGTTTGAGAATAGACTGAATGATGTTACATTAAGCCAACCACTAGAAATGTGTGAGGTTTTCAGAAAACACTGTGCATATCTTTGCATATAGAAGAGTATCCCAAATGGTTTCATGTCAAGACACACACAGATGATGATGATGATGATGATGATGATAGTAATAATACGCATGGCTAGAGAAAATGGAATTCACACAGACAAGGGCAAGCTGACCAGGAACTGTAGCCAGGCTGGCCCCGCTCATCACTCTAGGAGCTAATGATCCCTATCCTGGCAGATGTCTGTCACTCCCCTGCCACACATCATTTCTCCACAGCACATTCTCTGGGAAGCTCTATATCATGGTGGGCCTTCACATCTTTAACTATGGTACTTATTCTTTTTGTGTTTTGTATTGGTTTGGTTTTTTGGTACTGGGGATTGAGCCCAAGGGCATTCTACCTCTAAGCTACACCCCCAGCCCTTCTTATTTTTTATTTAGAAACAGGGCCTTGTTAAGTTGCTGAGGATCTTGTCAAGTTGCTGAGGCTGGCCTTGAATCTGCCATCCTCCTATCCCAGCCTCCCAAGAACAGGGATTATAGGCATGCACCACCATGCCCGGCTATTGTGGTTTATTTTTAAGGAAATGAATTACAACCTCTTGGTGCCTAAACCCCATTACCACCTACCAAAGTTTCTCTTACTGACAGACAACGTATCTCAGAGGAAATGAATTGTCCCCTAACTAATCTAAAAACATACTTTCCCTAATATTATTTTGACAATTTTCTCCCCACCCACCAGTTTATTGTACATAACATACTTACCAAGAAATATCTTAGGATGTTTCTACTTGCAACCTTCTAAACCACCATTTCTATTTCAAGACTAGCATTTTGGTTAAGGGCTTAGGCCATTGCCTGTTCATGCCCAGTAACTATCAACTCCAGCAAAGATGTCTATCAAACATCGATTTCCTCTTCCACCTGGCACACAGCTCATCCTCTTTCCCCAGTAGCCTCTCTTGGAATTAATGTGGCTCCACTGCTCCATCCTCCTCACCAATGAAAAATTAATAGTCAACTCACTGCATCTGGGCCAAAAATGTTTAAGAAATAGATGTGCCTTCTCTCTCTCTGCTCTTTCCCTTTGTGTGGGCTGGATTCCAATGGCAAGATAGGACGAACCCAGAACCCTGAATTGCGGCGTGCAGGAAAGGTGCCCACCAACCAGGAGCAACCACCTTGAACTGTTATGTAAGTGAAAATGCACAGTCTTTGAGCCCTTGAGCAGTGTGGGGTTTCATTGTTACAGCAGCTAGCCTTAGCCTTGCTCCTCAGCCATGGGTCTCTAAGGCCCCAATCTTTGAACAATGTTTTAAAGTGTTGTTTTCTGGGCTTCTCACACAGAATTTCACTCATTCAACAGTGTATCTTAGCAGCCTTCTCCCAAAGGTCCTAGACCCAATTTCCCCCTGCTCAGACCAACCACCAAGGATGACTGCCACAACTGCCCCTCTGTTACCTGGGCCAGGACAGAGCTCTCCATCTCCTGGCTCCCAGGACTGACAGCTTTATCCCAGGCCCATTCAGATGAGTGGAATCTCCCATCTGCTTTATTGGCTGACACCATAAAATGTCCTGACCTCAGATGAATTTTATGTATTTCTACAAACATAACATTTCTTGCCATTGTTTAATTTGAGATGTCTTAGGGATTTATTAATAGTTTCATAAAGATATTTTCTGTTTTATCTGACTGAAGTATTTGCCTAGGATAAAAAATATTCTTTTTTTTTCCATGTATTTTTTTTATTCTCTTTTTGCTCTTGGCGTACATGAGACATTAACCCCGCAAGTGACTCAAATCCCAGGTAGAATACTCGTTCCTAGGAATGTGGAGCAAACAGGTCAGGCCCCAGAAGGAAGGAAATGAACACAGAAAGATTTTCTTTTTGTAGGATCATGGTAAAACAAAACAAAAAAAGTGAAAGTAGTTTAGAAGCAAATTATAAAGACCTCAGAATTGGCCAAGTCTTCATAGCTCAGTGTGGACCAGATTCACTTGGGAGCTTGTTAGAAACGCAGGTTCTCAGGCCAGGCTCCAGACCTTAGGAATCAGAATCTGCCTTTGATTGACAACCCCAGGTGGTTTGTGTGCACAGTCAAGGGTAAGAAACCCAGGCCCAAGCATCATAAAGAGCCTGGGGTAACTCTCTATCCAGATCACTTCCTGTCAAGCATCTTTAATCTGACTGATAAAATGAATATCAAGGCCAAGTCTCCTATAACTTGACTCATTCTCCAGAGACTTAACTCTTTTCTGGGTGCTCACAATTTAACAAACCCCCTAACTTAAGTAACTTAGATCTGCATTTGCATATTGAGATTGCTTCCACTTAAAAATGCAGAACCAGCCGGGTGCAGTGGTGCACACCTGTAATCCCAGTACTTGGGAGGCTGAGGCAGGAGGATCATAAGTTCAAGGACAGAAGCACACGGTAACTTAGCAAGACCCTGTTTCAAAGTAAAAAATAAAAGAGGGCTGTGGGTGTAGCTCAGAGGTAAAGCACCCCTGGGTTCAATCCCCAGTACCACACACACTCACTAAACAAACAAACAAACAAACAAACAAACAAACAAGCAGAACCACTAATTAAATGGAAGAGGATTCACCAATCTCCCGTGTATCTGCCGTCCATCTGACCCTGCTGGAATTGTGGACCAAAGGAGCAGGAAGGGACGGGGGACTTAACCTGGGGGAAGAGTGTATTTCTAGTATTTCTTATTTGTATTCATAAATGAAATAAGGTGTGCAGAGTGCTTACATAACTTTTACTTAACATATAAAACTAAAGGCCGGGCGTGGTGGCGCACGCTTGTAATCCCAGTACTTTGGGAGGCAGAGACCGGAGGATCCGGGTTCGCGGCCAGCTCGCGCACGTGCATGCAGGCGCGCGCGCACGCTCTCCGGTACTGCAAAAAAAAAAAAAAACTAAAAATTCCCCATATATATAAGTATTTTGAATGTCTGAATGGTAATCCATCTGTTGACTGTCTATAATTTCTTAATCCTAATACTGGACATTTAAGTTGCTAATTTCTCACTATTATAAAAATATTTTGTAAACCATCCTTGCAAATAAATTTCAGTTACTGTCTGATTTTTGCTTTAACATAAATCCTTGGGATTATTGATACCAAAATCTTAAGGCTATTTGAAATTTACCTTGCTTTGAGATGTGAAACTAATCAAATTATTTCTTAAATGTTTGTTCCATCACCATTATTCAACGAGCTGCGAACTTGAATGACAGTCACACACTAAGTTCTTCCTCTTTTCCAACTAACCTCATTTTTTTTCATTCTGTTTTACACATCACAGATCAGTATCCTATTTTAATTTCTGATAATTAAGGTTCACTCATTAGATAATTTCTAAAATATTTTTGCTATTTTTTCAATCTCTAAAAATATTGTTAGAATTTTTCTTGAAATTACATTGAACATACCAATTAATTTATGGTATTATTGTTAGTACTACACCTTCCCATCCAGAAATGTGATATCCCTCAAGGGAGTGAAATCTTTTCTGTTGTTTAACAATGTGTGTGTGTGTGTGTGTGTGTGTGTGTGTGTGTGTGTGTTTATGTATCCTGGAGATTCCTTCCTTAAATTTAATTCTAGATGTTTTATATTTCTTCTGCTATTGGGAATGAGATTATTACCCTAACATTTACTGCTGACATGTAGGAGAGCTATTGACTTCTTTTTATCCAGTTACTTTATCACTGACTGCTTTATTGAATTCTTTTCACAAACATAATTGTTTTTCATTGATTTGCTTGAATTTCCTGCAAGTTAGTTCAACCTGCAAAGGAATGACAATATAACTCCTTTCTAATATTTAACGCCTCCTCTCACTTTCTTTCTTTGTTTTTCTTAGTTTATCTCTCACATTTTCACCATACTTATTTGATTTTGGTCTCAAAAATATGATGAATAAGCCAGGCGTGGTGGTGCATGCTTGTAATCCCAGTACTTTGGGAGGCGGAGACCGGAGGATCCAGGTTCGCAGCCAGCCTCAGCTCTCTCTCTCTCTCCCCCTCCCTGTCTCTCTCTCTCTCTCTCTCTCTCTACTTAGTGAGCCCCTCCGCAACTTCGTGAGACCCGGTTTCAAAATAAAGTATAAAAAATAGGGCCGGGGGCATAGCGCGGAGGTAGAACGCCCCTGGGTTCAATCCCCGGTACTGCAAAAAAAAAATATGATGAATAAACAAATAAGGTATTGGTTATTGTGCTTGGTTTTCAAGTGTGTTATTAGGATTGGGGTTTTATTGGAAATGTCTCCATTCTTATAAGCTTTAGGATCATGGCATTAATATGAATTTTTTATCCATAGAACAGTCGGAAGAACTTGTCTAAAATGCCACTTGCCTGTATTCCAGACATGTGGCTACATGCAAAATGTCATTAATGACTTAACCCTAACCCTCAACTTGGGTTGATACAGGAAGGTTCTGATCTAGACAACCTTAATTTTCAAATGTTTGTATTTTAACCACAATATATTTTAGTTTCCTCCACTTACAATTTATTCTCTTTTACCATATTGTTGTACATTCACAATTCCTCTCTTTTCCTTCTACCATGATTCTGTTCCTTTCCATGTTTCATTTATTTTGTATGAGGGGTGTCATTCTTTTTTTTTTTAATTTGGTACTGGGATTGAACCCAGGAGCATTCCACCTCCAAGCTACACCTCCAGCCCTTATTATTATTATTATTATTATTATTATTATTATTTTATTTGGAAATAGGGTCTCACTAAGTTGCTGAGCCTGGCCTCCAACCTGTGATCCTCCGGTCTCAGTCTCCCAAGTCCTGGGATCACATGGGTGCACCCCCGAGCCCGAGCCCGGCTAGCAGAGGGAATTTGCCACAAAGAATCACCTGCAAGGTGATAACAGGGAGTTAACCCACGATGAGCTACAGCAGGAGGCCAGGGTCAATCCCCACTGGAGAGATGCAGGAGAGAGTGCCAGGGGGTAGGGGAACCTGAGGAAGCTGGACCACAGAGGCCCGCCAGTGAGAGCTAGAACTGGAGGAGGGTCAGCCTGAGAGGTCGGCCACTCTGTGATGGGGAGTGGAGGAGGCCCAGGGCCAGGAACGGATCCAAGGGCAGACAGGCCCAGTACTGGCGCGGGGCCTTAGCAACAAAAGACTATTTTGTGTTTTTGGCTTTCAATGCTAAAGGAAAGGATTCTGCTAGATACTAAATCAACTCCCAGTCCATTCTGCCTGGTTCAGTGAAGTCAGAAGTCAGTTTTGCCCTTTTCTATCGGTTTTGGATTACATTGAACCAAACCAGAGTAGATGCACCAGGAAGCTGCTAACGCTCAGGCTCAGAGACCATTACCTACACAGACGCTTCCCGCGGTCCCGAAGGGGACTTGGGGCTGTGCGTGCATGGATGCCTATTTTACAGCACTGCAAAACTCAGTCAGCTGTCCCCGGACTTCCCTGACCTCCCTGCCTCCACACCCTGCTGTTGGGTGGCACTGGGCAGCATTTTTAGATTGGGGCTAAGGGAAGTTTAGTTGGGGTTACACCTGGTTTAGGTTTAGTGGGGTATTTTTATGGGGCCCACAGTCACTTCCACAGAGAGTTGAGTTATTGTCTGCCTTCCTGGTGTGGGGATAGCTTTTATTCAGGACTGCTCATCCTGCCTGTCGTCCTGTTCACTCAACATCATAACAGGAAGATGCAGGACCAGGCGTTGTATTGTGATATACATTTGTCTTACAAAGTTCAACACTACAAAAAAGTGAGTGGGACAGAGAGATAACGTTTGAAATGTCCATGCACCAGGTGCTGTGTGCATTATGATTCTATCACACTAAACCTCAATATGTCGTATGGTTACAATGCACCAATTAAAGCATTTTTTCTAAAGAGCCAGGCATGGTGGCACACACCTGTAATCCCAGTACTTGGGAGGCTGAGACAGGAGGATCTCAGGTTTGAAGCCAGCTTCAGCAACTTAGCAAGGCCCTCAGCAACTTAGGAGGCCCTGTTTCAAAATAAAAACTAAAAGGGCTGGCAGTGTAGCTCAGAGGTAGAATGTCCTTGGGTTCAATCCCCAGCACCACAAAAAAAATTTTTTAAAGAAATATCTATATAAAAATTCTACCAAACTTCATGTGTGCAAAGTTGTGAGAGGATCCATTTTTCTTGAATATGTGGTCCAAACAGAAGTCCTCTTCTGTCGGAAATATGAGAATGCACCATATATATCTATATCTATATCTATATATATATAGATATATATATAGATATATGTACACCATATATATATTATATATTATCTTATATTATGAGGGTGGCATGAAGAATAATGTGTCAGAATTCCTGTATTGCTAGAGGACAGGCTTGTAGAAGGATGTAGCAGTGACAGTCAAATGAAAACACAAAATGGTCAATAACATTTTACTGTCAGAGGACAAGAAGTTCATGTGAAGTGATAACAGGGGTAGAGAGATTACCAGGGTTTGAGAAGCAGTTAGGAAATAAAGGGTGTCGTGATAAAGAAGCCTGAACATCCAGAAAGGGCAGGATATGCCACGGCAACAGAAATCAATCGAAGGGGGTACAGGATCGAGGGGTTTCCCTTTAATAAGATAATACTGACTTGAGCCTAGCTGTTGAACCTAAGGAGCCGGTAGAGAAGGAATGGCGAATGGTCCAGGTGAAAAACGGGGATCTCCAGGCATCTGTTTCCAGCCTGTGAACTTGGGCAAGTCCCATTTTCTGAACTTATCTAAAAACCCAGGTCATGATAACTGTCTTATCTTCCTCCCAGCCTTGCTTTGAGGATTGAAGAGCGTATTCAAAGAGCGGACTGCACTGTAAAAGATCAAGTGCCTTGCAAGGGCTAACTCTGGGCCTTCCTTGGTTTGGACAAGACTTCCCTAATAGACTGAGAAGTCAACTATGAAAAATAAAGCAACAGATCACAACGTAATTTGTGGAATCCGAGTTTTGCATAGTCTCCCAGATCATAGATCTCATAAACTGATGTATTGAGAATAAGAATAATGGTGGAAATTTTGGGCAATCCCCTTCCTAATCTCACCTGCTAGGAAGGATGGCCCTGACTCGGGGACTCAGCTCATCTAGACTTTGGAACAAGAATTGACCTGTCACAGAGATGGAAGCATCATAGCTATGTCATCAGGTTTTCATTAAATTCTCAAGTAGCTGCCCACACCCAAAGGAACCATTGGCTATGATTTGACTTTCCTGGAAGTTATGCATACAAAGAGAACATATGTTCACCATGCCAAGGTACGGTGTCCTAGCTCACATTACAGCGGTCACTCGCTGGGATCTGCCATCACCACTCATTGTTCTATGCAGCTACCCACACCTATATACAGTAATCGAGCCACCAAACAGTAATAAGACCACTATAAATACAGTAATGGGACCATTCTGTTGCACAACTCCAGGGGCACAATTTCTAACAGAACCCATGCAAAAATGGCACCCACCAGAAAACTGCAGTGGCAGGGACTGTCGACCCACATCAGTGTTTTCCTCTTCTTCCTTGACACACCACTGGGACACATCCCCATGCTTCACTCGCAATCCAGCGTGAGCTCTGGCTAATGGGCTGAGGGTACAAGTCATGTGCTTGCTCACCTTCAAATGGAGTTCATAGAAATCGCCCATCTGCTCCTGCGTCTCTTTTCCTTTTCTTCTTGGCTGAATGAAGACAACGTCCTTGAAGATTGGGTCTGAAGTCTCTGAATGCCTCCACGGAGCAGAGCCTCCCCCGCTGACCTTGTTGCTTGTCCTCATTACCCTCATGGAAAGTGTGTTTGGAGCAAGGAAGCTAAGACCTAACTGATCAGTGGGAGCCCGGTGTGCTGACTCCAGGCAGGAGGGGAAGACAGAATGTGTCAGGCAGAAGAAACTTCAAGTAGCAAATGAGAATGATCTCAGTTCATTGTCTTTCAGTGAAGTAAAGAGATAGCATTGTAATGTTCTTGTTCTCTGTAGGCCTCAAAAAGGTGGATTAATTATGAATCGTCCCTAAGAAATATCAGTAAATATCCAGGTGTGGTGACACATGCCTGTAAGCCCAGAGTTTGGAAGGCTGAGATTTCCCAAGGATCACAGGTTCAAGGCCAGCCTCAGCAACTTAGCAAGACCCTGTTTCAAAGTAAAAAATAAAAGAGGGCTGTGGGTGTAGCTCAGAGGTAGAATGCCCATGGATTCAATCAAAGAAGAAAGAAAGAAAGAAAGAAAGAAAGAAAGAAAGAAAGAAAGGAAGGAAGGAAAGAAAAGAAAAAAGGAAGGAAGGAAGGAAGGATGGAAAGAAAGGGAGACAGAGAGAAGAGGAAAAGAAGAGAGGAGAGGAGAGGAGAGGAGAGAGGAGAGGAGAGGAGAGGAGAGGAGAGGAGAAAAAGAAATGTCAGTAAGTATATGGACAAAATTAGGATTCTGAAGCCAGAATCTAGACTATGGCATGTCACTGGCTTAGATTGTTTCGGCTTCGTGACGCCATTGCTAGACAGCGAGCATAACCCTGTGCCCCACATTTGGCCCTCTATTATAATCTTGCACTAAAGCTGTTAGGATCAGGACCGCGATGGGGCCTACCAACTCCCCTGGGTCTCCGAAGTGCTCTGCGGATGGGAACTGCTGAGTCACGTTTCTGCTTTCCTCATTCCGATTCTGCTGAGTCGCTGCGCTCTTACCCAGGCCCTGCAAGCCCGTGATCAGTCTTATATTTCACATGATCCAACGATCTCACTGCTACGGTTTTTAATCCAAAATTTAAGTCAACCTGAGAGGAGCAGCACACTAGTAACTCTAGATTTTTCCATGTAGCCATGATCAGCCTTTTCTACCATGCAAGAAAGTCCACAGCACACACGGGCCTGTAGACGATGTCGAGACTCGTATATAATCTTCCCAGAGATCTCATCATGGTCTCTTTTGAAGGAACTTATGGAGAATTCTCTTGTTTTCTTTTCCACCCCTCCTAGTCCCTGACTCTTTGCAAAGATAAATCTGATGGAAAACACGCTCCGACCACAAGCTGAACTCCCAGGAATGACAGGGCTCAGCCAACCACACTGAGAACCTCGGGCGAGTTTTTCAGGCCAGGGATCCCTGGAGAGAAGGGGGCTCCCAGGGCAGTGGGCAGACAGCCAGGCCCAAGGGCGGCCTCAGCCAGGGTTAGGAGCTTCCCATCACATGGTCTCCTTTTTTGAGATTTTACTGTGAAATATAAAGCACTCATGGACAGACCACCAGCCTTGCAGTCTCCCAGGGTCCTGCCCGCTCTACAAAGCCAAGTTCAGATGTCATTTCTTCCATGAAGCCTTCCTGGATTTCACCGATGAGCATGAATCTCATCCTCTCCGTGACTCTCCGCCTTGCATTCAGGACGATGGCCGTCAACATATTTGTGTCTGTCACCAGTGGTTGCTTTCTTCCACCAGATGGGGAGTTTCTTGGGGCTAGTTTTTGCAAAGTGCTCAGGCTTTGAGTTTAATATTGCCAAACTGCATCCAGGATATGGTACCACCAAGGACTGAGAATATCTGTATTCTTGGCAACCATACTGAGAATTTTGGGTCAAGATTTTCCAATTTCATATGCAAGAAAATGGTAGCTTGATTTATTTTGCATTTCTTGATGTACAGTGAGGTTAAACTTTTCTTGTGTGTAGTAGCTTTTACTGTCACTTCTTTCATGAATTGCTCCCCCATGTCCTCTACGTGCATCTCTGTTTCTATCTCGATGAGGGAGAGGGGTTGTCTGAGGACTCTGGATCACCATAAGAATCAAAAGATTTTTAATTCAACCAAATAGCTTGCTTTTGTTGTGTCTCAAAGTGCTCAGCTATAAGAAAAAGATGCGTATCAGTTGAAATTCTGTTGGTGACCAAAGTCAGAAAGGCAACTCAAACTGGCCACAGCAAAACAACAAAAAGGGAATTTGTCGGTCTCGTAGTGGGAATATCCAGGACCTCTTCCTCCAGCTCCAGGTGCCGCTGGACCAAGAGTCTCAAACAATGTCATAGACTCTCCCCCTTGACTCTGCCTCCCACAGAGGCCACTGGAGGGGTCTTGACTCAATTACTCTAGAGACCTTGTGCCTCGTCCGCAACCAGTCCTACCAAAGTTATTGCATCTTGTTGTTTCTGGTTTTGTTGTGCTGATCCCTGGACCACACATTGTGGACGGGGAACTGTGAAAATTCTTTTGGGTCATTGTGTTAGTCAGTTTAACATGCCTATAATAAAATACCTGAGATAATTAGTTTAAAAAGACAAAAGGTTTCTTTTGGAGGTTTCAGTCCATGACCGATTGGGAGGTAACACCATATGGCAAGGTAACACATCATTAAGACAGCATGAAGCAGAATAAAACTGCTCACCTCATCATGAACACAGGCGCAAAAGAGGAAAACACCAGAGTCCTACAGTCCCGTTCAAGGGAACATCCCCAAGGTTCCCACCAGGCCCAACCTCCTAAAGCTTTACCACCTCCCAATAGAATGACACTGGGAACCAAGCCTTCAACATATGGACCTCTGGGGGACACTTGTCCAAACCATAGCATGATTTAAGTGCAATGTCGACCCCCGGAGATGAAGTAGAGTTAATTCCACTGTAGCACACATTGGCCTGGGAGTTACCCAGAGGAAAATAGAGCAAATGGATTCGGGACCATCAAAAGCCCACAGACATCCATTGTAGAGGCTGTGGCAAGTGAGCAGGAAAGGGTAGAATTTTGGGATTCATAGAGAAGAGAAAATTTTAAATAAAAGAGAAGGATCCAATGACCAGCAAGAAGAGCATTGTACATTGGCTCGCCATGTGAAGGAAGAGTGTAAATTCAGAAAAGGTGTGTTAGACAACAGGCAAGACTTAGGGGGCAAAATTACCATGATCAAAAACAGCAGGTTCAGTAGGCTGCAATAAGTGGTCAGGGGAAGCCACGGGGATCAGAGACATATGTCCAGAATCTGCATTTTTTTTCAGAATTTGCATTCTTATCAGGGAAACACTTTGAGAAAGGTCAGATGTGAGGTATGGCTGCCAGAGTGCACAGAAATAGTGAGTGGGAAATGAAGAAGTCGAGGAACTGGTGGCACAAGGAGCTAGCATAACGGCCTATGTGTTATCAGAAGTTCCAAGAAAGATGGAACCAGAGGAGGCTGGACCAGGGACGAGCTCAATAGGGGAAGTTATTCTGACCTTGGAGAACCACCAACAAGGACATTGAGACAGTTATTTGAACAGACGAGGGATTCCCAAAGAGCCAGGACTTGGAGGAACTATGAAAGAACATGGTTTTGAAAATGTCAGAAGCAAACTTTAAGGCGATCATCTCTTGCTGGGCGTGGTGGCACACGCTTATAATTCCAGTACTTGGGAGGCTGAGACAAGAGGATCCCAGGTTCACGGCCAGCCTCAGCTACTTAGTGAGGTCCTCTGCAACTTAGTGAGACCCTGTTTCAAAATAAAGAATAAAAAACAGGGCTGGGGGTGTAGCTCGGAGGTAGAATGCCCCTGGGTTCAATCCCCAGTACCTCAAAAAAACAAAAAAGATCATCTCTTAAATCTTTGCCAGCTGCTCTTCTGATAGAGGACTAGTGTCTAGAATATATAAAGAATTCAAAAAACTTAATACCAAAAACCCCAAAGAGCCCAATTTTAAAATGAGCTATTGAACTGAATACACACTTCTCAAAAGAAGAAATACAAATGGCCAACAAATATGAGAAAACATTCAACATCATCAGCAGTGAGGGAGATGCAAATTGAAACTACACTGAGATTCCATCTAACTCCAGTTAGAATGGCAATCATCAAGAAGTCAAACAGTAATAAATGCTGGTGAGAATGTGGGGAAATAGGAACTCTAATACATTGTTGGTGGGATTGCAAATTAGTGTAGCTGCTATGGAGATCAGTGTGGAGATTCCTCAGAAAACTGGGAATGGATCCACCATATGATCCAGCTATACCACTCCTGGAGATCTTTCCAAAGGGACTGAAATCAGAAAATTATAGTAATATATGCATATCCATGTTTATAGCAGCACAATTCACAATAGCCAAATTATGGAACCAACCTAGGTGTCCATCAACAGATGAATGGATTACAAAATTATGGGATATACACAAAATGGAATTCTACTCAGCAATAGAGAAGAACAAAATAATATTATTTTCAGGAAAATGGATGGACCTGGAGAACATTATGTTAAGTGAGATTAGCCAGTTACAGAAAGTGAAGGATCGTATGTTTTCTCTCATATTCAGAAGCTAGGGAGTAATTGGGATACCGGTGGAACTTCAGATAATGGAGGAGAAACTCCAGTGAAGGCAGGGAGGTGGTCTAGGGGAGTGGGGGAGAGGGGGAGAATCAATGAAGAGAACACTTCCATTGACATTATGTACAAATGTGAGAATACCAATGTCAATCTCAATATCCAGTATGGGGAAGGTGGGGTGGGGAGGGAGCCGGGGAAAGCCCACCAAGTGCTGTGTGCATGTGTGTCACTATCACTATGAACTACATTATGATGTGAGACTCTATGCACCAATAAAAGTAAAAAATAAATAAATAAATGCTGGCAAGGATGTGGGGAAATAGGAACTCTTATACACTGTAGGTGGGATTTTAAATTACTATAACCAGTACAGAGATCAGTATGGAGGTTCCTCAAAAGACGAGGAATGGAGCCACCATATGACGTCATTATCTTTCCAAAAGAAAGTCAAAATACTATAGGATACATGCATATCCATGTTTCTAACAGCACAAATCACAATAACCAAATATTGGAACCACCTAGGTGTCCACCAACAGAGGAACAGATAACAAAAATGTGGTCTACACACACAATGGCATTTTACTCAGCCATAAAGAAGAACAGAATTATGTCATTTGCAGCAAAATGGATGTAACCAGAGAATATTATGCTAAGTGAGATCAGCCGGTCTGAGAAAATCAAGGGTCATATCTTTCTCGCAGATGTGGAAGATAGAAAGAAAATAGGAAATGAAAGGGACTTTAAATAATTGAGGAGAGAGACCAGTAAAAGGGGATTGGAGGAAGGAGGTAGGGAGCGGTAAAACAAGGATTGAGGAAGGGAACAGTTCAAATAAGATTACATCCATACAAGAAGATTTCACTACCAATCTCGCTAACATGGACGGGGAGGGAGGAAGGGGGATTGGGGAGGGATACAGAGGGCAGTACACCAAGTGGTGTATGCATACATGTTTGTATCAGTTTGAATCTCACTATGATGTATAATTACAATGTATGAATATGAATATAAAAATAAAAATAAAATTTTAAAAAGAGAATATCATTTCTCTCTACCCCAGGTAAGGAAGAAAACAGATAAAATGGAATGGAATGAGTAACTCAAATTCACAGGAAAATAAGAATGAAGGGAGCAAGAAATTGTGATAAAATTATCCTAACAAACTCTGTAAACACATTCTCCTGTCTTTTCTTTAAAACATTTAATGACGCCTCGGCAACTTAGTGAGGTCCTCAGCAACTCAGTGAGACCCTCAGCAACTTAGTGAGGTCCTCAGCAACTCAGTGAGACCCTGTTTCAAAATAAAAAAAAATAAAGCAGGGCTGGGGGTGTAGCTCAGAGGTAGAACAACCCTGGATTTGATCCCCATTACCAAAAATAAATTAAAAAATAAAAGGGCTAAGTGTTCTAATATAAAAGATACAGAATACACCAGGGTCTCTTAAACTGTGATCCACATATGGTCTCTAGTAGTATTAACTTGAAGTTATGTAAAATGTTAAGTGTAGGTGCCCCTATAGAGTATCCTCATTCTCGGAGACTTTCATTTCCAAAAAGGCTCAATGCTTTAAAAAAAAGTTTAAAATCTCCAATGTGCTTCACTGGGACACTATAGCAGCAGAGAGTAGAAGGGCCCCTAGAGAGAGAAGAGAAGGGAGACTCAGCTGGATACAGGGTCAGAGCTGGAGAAGGGAGAAGAGGGAGTTTGTGCTGGATATTGGGTGTAAATCGCAGGATTAGAGGCTTTGGAGAAGGAAGAATGCAGCCCAGGAAGATTTTACAGTGAGAAAAAAATCCTTGCGCCTCTAACTTCTAGGACCACTAACAAGTGTCCCTACAGGTCGGTACGGTGAGCTTGGGAAAACATCACTGCCCAATGGTCAGCGACCATCGCTTACTATTTTGTGGGTCCTCAGTTCCCAGTCAAGAAAGAGGCGCCACCCACAACCTCCGCTCTTATCTAAAATGTCATTTTTTTTAAATCTTGACATATAGAAGGTGAAGAAAGGTTTCAAATATTTATAAAATGTCAGTAGCAATATCTGAAGCACACAAATGAGGACATGGAAATTATTTCCAACCCTTTCATCTTCGAGCCAAATTTATTTTTTGAACACTCAAATATATAAAACTTGGAAGTCGGTGAACGTCTTGGAGTCGTGAAATCTGTAGGACTGCACAGGCCCTCCGTATAAACATGTGTCCAACAAATCACAGAGCCCAATTTTCCAGCCCTTCGATCCAAGAACAGGCTTGCAAGGAGCGTGGGGCCCGCGGCTGTCGGAGGGCATGGGCTCTGAGGAAGGGGCTTTGCCAAGGCGTCTCCCCAAACTGTGCCCAACAGTTTGGGCTCCTTCTTATCAAGAGAGTGTATTGATCAGGATCTAACCAGGAAGCAAAATCACTTTAATACTTAAAACAGAGGGGATTTAATGCCAAACAGTGTTTTCCCAAACTGATAACCAAACAACGGATGGAGACAATTGAGATGCATCTCCAAGCTCAAGCTCGGCACCAGAGAGAAAATCTGACTGCCCCCAGCTGGGGGGACCAGAGAGGAGGCAGAGCTATGAGGCCCAGAGTCCAAGGCCACTCACAGTGACCAAAAGTGCCACGGGCCACTTTGGCAGCAGCTGGAGCCATGAAGGAGATACAGGGACTGCTGAAGAAGCCTCTAGACACAGAGAGGGAAGGCAAGGCATCCCGGGTGCTGTGGTTTGTATGTGCTTTGAGTAGGTCCCTCCAGAGTTCCTGTTTTGAAGTTTAATCCCCACTGTCAGGTATTAAAAGATGGAAACTTAATCCAGCAATGGTATTTAGAGGTAAGTTGGGGGAGGTGATCAGGGCTAGATAAGGTCATCAAAGGGGAGCCCCCACCCCATGATTAGATGCTGGTGGCTTTCAGGGACAGGGAGAGAGACCAGACAGACATAGGCATCAGTGTGTGCTTCCTGTCTCTCCCCAGGTGTCATGGTTTGGGTTGAAAATGTTCCCCAAAGCACGTGTATTAAGCGCTGGCGCCAGGTTTGGAGACACGGTATGACTGGAGGTGGTGCGTCCCTGGGGGGTGTAGCCCTGAGGACTATATCTGTCGCTCTCTCTTTCCCCCCACCTCCCATTTTACTAAGATCGGCTTTCCTCTGCCACACACCCTCCTCCATGGTTTCTGCCTTGGAGCCAGCCGGCCGACCATGAACTGAACCTCCCAAACTGTGAGCCACATAAATCTCTCCTCCTCTCAGTTGTGCTCATCTGGTATTTGGGTCACAGCGATGCAAAAGCTTAATAAGACACCGTGTGATGCCTGGCACCATCTTGGGACTCTACTAGCAAGCAGACTACTGCCATTTGCAGCCCTTCAACCTTGGACTACAACCGTGAACCTAAATAAACCTCTTTTCATTATAAAGCAGCCTGCCTCTGGTATTTCTCTACAGAAATACAAAATGTACTAAACACACCAGGCCTCTCCCTTCCCTGCACCCTTTATTCTCCCATCGAAGGCTCTTACTGAGATGCCCGGGCCTGAACCTAGCTGACTTGGGAGCCTGGGAACGCAGAGGACAGAATAGGCTCCTCTGATTAAGAAAGGAAGAACAAACCTGAGGGCAGACAGAGGGCAGACCTTTGCCACACAGACTACTTATGGGGCCCCTGTGTAATGAATGCAAATTCAAATAATCATCCTTTTGCCAGGCGATACACTTCCAGACCTTCTCATGTGGGTGGGGCCATCAGACAATGTGCTTACTGTGGCCATAGCCCTCTTGGAACCATGTCCTCCTCACGGTTTCTAGATATGTTTGTTCTCAGGAGGCTCACTTGAGGATATGTATCTGTTGGGAAGATAAATCCCCTCTGGCCCTTCATTTCCAGGAAAGTGTCTTCCCTGGAGAAAGAATTTGCATCTAGTTCCTCTTTTCATCACACCCCAGTAGTCTTGCCTCTGGTGCACCCAGAGGGGACATTACATCATGTAATACTCATGCAGAGCATAGCAAAGTTTCAGCCAATGACACACCATGCACACGACGGCGGCCCCATGCGACAATATCACCTACCGATGCCATAGCCAACTTAGAATGTGCATGTACACGCTGGATACTCTCCCAGTGACCGAATCACCTAACCACACATTTCTCAGGATGTGTCCCTGTCATTAATACTCAGGAAACTTCTTATGGTTTGAATATAGAATATACCCTGGAAGAGCTCCTGTATTGACAAGGCGAAATGTTCAGAGGTGAAATAATCGACTCATGAGGGCTCCAATCTCATCAGCAGATAAATCCATTGATGGATTTATTGAGTAGTAAGGTAGGCAGGTAGGGTGTGTCTGGAGGATTTATGTCACTGGGTGTGTAGCCCCTCCCTCTCTCTCTCTCTCTCTCCTTCCCATAACAATGCCCTGAGCTCTGCAGATGTGACCCAGCCTAACATGGACTGAAACCTCCAGAACTGTGAGCAAATAAATCTTCCTTCCTCTAAGTTGTGGTCATCAAGTATTTTGGGTCACAGCAGCGAGGATGCCGATGGGAACAAAATGTTTAAGCAAATTTCCCTTTCGTCACTGACCACCAAAAGAGCATACATTAGAGAGGAGGAGGAAGGACTTGCCCAGCATCTATAAACAGCAGGCTCTACAATACCCAAGAGGGTGCAGAGCTCCTGAGAGGGCTGAGACAGGGCCCGCAGGTCTGCAGCCTGTGCCGCCAAGCTCCTCCATGGCCAGGCCTTCTCACCCGCAGGAGAAACCTGTTGTCCATCGCCTCTCATTTTTATGATTTTAAGGTGTTGTTTCTCTTCCTCCAGCCCCAGCTACCCCATAAATATCTACTTGTGAGATATCTGCCTTATCTAATTCTAAAGCAATATTGTGTGAATGAAAGAATTGTGTAAACCTCAAGATACCGTACAAATACAAGGTTTCATTTTTATAGTATAGTCACTGATATTATTATATGGGCTGAACTCAAGGGAAAAGAGATTTGGGTTCTTTTCACAGCCCCGAGAATAAGGAGGAAGAGGGTGGGTAACTAGGAGGACCTGCCGTGCCAGCAGAAAAGCAGACAGATGACAGAGTTTCAAAACAGCTGAAAGCTCAGGAGGGAGACAGCTACTGAGATTCTCATCTCTCCTCCTTCAGGCACCTCTCCCATCCCCTCTTCTTTGCAAGAATATTCAGTGCACCTTAAAGGCAGGCCCGTTCTCCGTCCCACCTGCCGGTGGACATTTCCCAGGCCCTCATTGTACTCTGACCACAGGCCAACTGACTAAGCTGTAGAAATCCCCCAAGCAGAACTCACATGAGTCTTAAGCGGGTCTTTGGTGCCTCATGACTCCTTCCATATTTATCCATTTTTAACTTCACTTCATGGTTCCAGCATTGGGGAACAAGAAGCCCAAGAAAACAGCTGGAGAATATGTGATGTAGAGACGGGAAAAGAGAATTAGCAATACGGGAGGGGTCTGGGCTCAGTAAGCGTGGATGATAGGACTCCCGCCTCCCACCCAGCTCAACACCCACACTTCAAGCTCTTCCTGCTTTCTCCTGCACCCCAAACCCCTAGTCACTGGTCAAATGACTGCACGGCAGTCACATGAAGTGTCTCTTAATGAGTTTCAGGGATCTGAGCCCGTCTGGCTAGGATTACTAGAGCCAAGCCAGGAGCTCCTCATGGAAGTACGTAAGTCAGTCCCTAAAGGCTAAAGAAGAAACCTTGAAGAAAGTGAGAGAGAAGAGCTGAAGCCCAAGCAGCTCCCAGAGTAACTGGGGAGCCTCTCTATAAAAAGCGCAGCCTTGGGCTTCTGCCTCTGGACACCTGAGGAGGAGGAATTCAGACTCATGGAAAGTTCACTACGGGATCAAATTGGGGAATCCAAGTAGGGTCTTGTTGTAGGTTGAATTGTGTCTTTCCAAAAAGATCTATCAAGATCTTAATTCACCGTGCCTGACAATATGATCTTATTTGGAGACAAGGTCTTTCATGAGGTAATCAAGATAAAAATGAGGTCATTAGGATGAGTCTTAATCCATTGGACTGGTGTCCTTATGAAAAGGGGAAGTTTGGACAGAGAGACAGATATACACACAGGGAAGGCGATGGGAATACATCCAGGGAGGACACCGCATGGAGGTGGAGGGGTGGAGAGATGTATCCTCCAAGCCACAGAATAGCGGAGGCTACCAGAAGCCAGGAGCTCCCTGGGAGAGCTCCCTCGGGCCCACAGAGCAGTATAGCCCCACCAACACCTGGATTTCAGATGTCCAGCCTCCCAAACTGTGAGATAATACATTTCTGTTATTTTAAGACACCCAGTTTGTTCTTCATTATAGCAGCCCTGGGAAACCAATCCAGACCTTAGAGGTCAAATGCAAATTTGTGGAAAGGGCTTCAGGCTGGAGGAATAAGGAAGAAAAAAAGGGGGAAGGAATGACAATAACCACAGAAGGCAAGGGTCAACTGTGTACAGTATGTGAATTTTCTTCTCATGTCCTTTGACCATTTTTTCCCCTGGGGGTCTTTGTATTTTTCTTAATAATTTTGGGGAAAACACTATATTTCCCCCAGAAAAGTTGTGCAAACTTAAGCGAGATCTTAAGTATGCCCTCTTTACTCTTGTTAGATACAACACTGAAGTTGCTAATGTAATTGTGTTCATTGGACTTTTTTTATATTTTATGTGTGTGAACTTTCTTCTCCTATCCTTTGACCATTTTTTCCTTAGAGTGTATTTTTCTCCATAATTTAGAAAAACTTTTCACATCTTTCATCTTTGCCATGTCTGTTGTAAATATTTCCTGCCAATTTGCTGTGAAACTTTTAATGTTATGCTTGGCATTTTAGACCTAGAGAAGAGCTTAATTTTATATTGCAAACCTTGGCTTTATGGTTTCTACCTTTGAAAAAAAGGCGGGACTGACTATATCATTGGCAGGGTCCAGTGCAAAGTAAAAACGTCTCAGTCCATTTTCTTTCACTATAACACGACACTACCAACTGGGTAATTTGGCTCACAGTTCGGGAGGTGGGGGAGTTTAAGAGCAGAGTACCAGCATCTGCTCAGCATCTGGTGAGGGCCTTCCTGCTATGTCACAGCATGGAGGACAACACCACATGGTAAGAAGAGCAAGGGTCCTAGCTCAGGTCCCTCGTCTTATAAAGCCACTGGTGTTATCACGGAGGCCCCCCTCTCATGATCTCAACTAATCCTCCAGATACCATTAAAATATGAATTTGGGGATTAAGTTTCCATGAACTTTTGGGCGACACACTCAAATCATAGTAGGGGTCCTCATTAAGCAATTATTAAGATTTTTCAAGATGGGAACAGCAGAGCATGAAGGCAAATGTGGGGTCTTGGGATTGTCCTGGCTTTAGATCCACGAGGCTGGCCCTGCCTAAGACATAGGAAGACAACGCCACTGCACACAGATCAAATTCTTTTATGTTTTGAATGATATCTTTGGTGATTTCATTTTACATGAACTTTTTTCATCGATCTGGAGTGTATGGGCTATGTAGTTTGATGTTGACTAATAACGGTTTTTTTTCATGAGTAGTTAGATAAATATCCTGATACCTCTTCCTACAAATGTGAAATGCCCCATTAGCATAATCTGAACTCTTGTCTCACTATTCTTTTCCCCTAGTTTTTCAGTTCTGGTAGTGGCCCCAAACTATTTTTATTTTCTTTAAAATCTGACAAGGTATGTGAGCATCAGTCATCTTCTTGATTTTTTTGGTTGGGATTGTCTCTTATTCTCTGTCAAACTTTAAAGTCATTTTTTCAGGAGGAAACAGTTCAAATAATGCTATGTTTGTATATGAAGGTATTTTTTTAAATACTTTCCAATTTCGATATGATGCACAGGGAGGAGGGAGCAGGGTGGGATATGGAGGGAAACGCACCAAGTGCTGTGTGCATGGATCTTTCTATCACTCGGAACCTCACTGTGATGTATAATTACAATGCATGAATATAAATAAATAATTAAATAAATAAATACATAAATAAAGCCTTCATGTTTTAACTAGAATTGCATTAAATTTTCTAATTAATTTAGGAAGAATCAACATCTTTGTTTTTTGTTTTGGGGGTTTGTTTTGCTTTTTTTGTTTTTTGTTTTGTTTTGTTTTGTTTTGTTTTTTGGTACTGGGGATTAAACCCAGGGGCATTCTATCTTCAAGCTACAATCCCAGCCCTTTTTACTTTTTATTTTTGAAATGCTCTCACTAAGTTGCTGAGGGTCTTGCTAGTTGCTGTGCCTGGCCTTGAAATTGCCATCCTCTTGTCTTGGCCTCCCAAGAACTGGGATTACAGGCGTGCACCACCCCACCCTGCTCAACATCTTTTTTTAATTGACACATAATAATTATTTATAAGAGGTACAATGTGATAATTCAAGACAAGTAGACAATGTTTATTTCTCAAATTAGGATAATTAGCCATTCCATCTCCTTGAACACTTATTACTTCTTTGTGTTGAGAACACTCAAACTCCTCTCTTCTAGTTCTTTATAAAATGTATAATAAATTGTTGAAAACTATCATCATCCTACTATTCTGTAGACCACTAGAACTTACTTCTCCCACCAGCCTATATTTTGGTACCTAACCTCCCTCCATCCCCTCTCCCCACTACCTTCCTAGCTTCTAGTGACTACTAACAAATAAACACTTTTATAATTGCCTTAGGTTCATTTACTTTCAAAGAATAAAGACTCATTAAAATTGCCTCAAGCAATGGGATATTTAATATGAGCATACAAAGAGAAACCAAGAAATAAAGAATTTCTCTGAGCTGGGCTTATGGTGGTACACATCTGTAATCCCAGTCCTTGGATGGCTGAGACAGGAGGATCACAGGCTCAAGGCCAGCCTCAGCAACTCTCTATCTTCAGCAATGTAGTGAGACCCTAATTCAACATAAAAAAATAAAAAATTAAAAAGGGTTGGTGGTGTAGCTTGGAGGTAGAATGCCCCTGGGTTCAATCCCCATTACTGAGAAGAAGGAAGGAAAGATCCTAGGAAGGAAGGAAGGAAGGAAGGAAGGAAGGAAGGAAGGAAGGAAGGGAGGGAGGGAGGGAGGGAGGGAGAGAGGGAGGGAGGGAGAGAAGAGGGAGGGAAGGAAGGCACCAGTGTCAATAAAACTGTCTAGGAACTGATGATGATAATTAGAATGATAGCAGTGAAGCCGGGCATGGTGGTGCATGCCTGTAATCCCAGTACTTGGGAGGCTGAGACAGGAGGATCACAAGTTCAAGGACAACCTCAGCAAGTAGTAAGACTCTCATTAAGCTAGCAAGACCCTGTTTCAAAATAAAAATAAAATAGGGCTGGGGATATGGCTTAGAGGTAGAATACCCCTGGGTTCAATCCCCAATACCACAAAAAAAAAGAATGATAGCAGTGATAAAAATAGGCAGAAAGAGGAAAAGAGAAATTTAAAACTTTCAGGGCCTTCTACTTTTCAAAATTCATCCTTACAACATTTGGAATAGAAACTCTCAGAACTGTGATTCAGATTAAAAAAAAAAGACAACTTTATCATAAAGAGGGTAAAGTCTTGCACAAATCACACAAACTCTCAATAGTAGAGCAGAAAAAGAAATCCCAAACTAGGTTTCTCTGATTATAACTTACCCCTGATGTCTAGTTTGTCATCTCCCCCTCCAAAATTCAAGCAAAACCTCACTGAAGAAGCTATAGTTTTATGTTGTTCATCCCCGAGAAAGTATATTTGTGCACCCAGCTTTGCTGTATGCATTCTCAAAACCATAAGGCCAAGTCTCCCCGGAACCATCCCCGCGTTCAGCTCCCCTTCTCCCTCACTAACGAGGTGGCAACGCTTGCACTATAGCACTGGTTCTCCTCGGGGGCACCAGCCGCCACCCCACCACCTCCTGTGGAGAGTCTGGCTTTGATTATTTGGAGACAAAAATAATCTCAGCTTGAAGAGAGATCCCAATCACAACTTTTCTAAATAATAGACACCAAAATACCCCAAGTCTCTAAATAGACGAACTCAACCCCTTTCCTCCTTCTGCAAGAAGCAACTGACAGACGTCACAGTGGGCCACGGTGCCAAGGACGGATTATGCTTCCCAGATGCTCAGATTGACACACTAAGCAAACTATTTACGAAATATTTTCTGGAACAGTCAAGGAAAATAATAGCCTCCCCCCACCATCACCACCACCTCCCCCACCAAAATTGATTGATGCATCTCTGCTCGGTGACAGAGCAGACCCAGGTGCCGTGGTGTGGACTGGTGCAAAGGGATCGGTAATTATCCATAACGTCTCTTTCCAATTCTCCATGTTTCACCTTTAGTCCAATAGCACAGCCACCTCCCTTTAAAGGGAGTCACAGTCACCTCCTGAAAGAGGGAGCCCCTAAAAGAGGTGGCTATGCTGCTATTTCCAAGTGGGAGGCAACATTCCCTGATTCCCCACAGCCACAGAAGCTGTCATTCTGTGTAGGACCCACGGGAGGTAAAAATGAGTCATCCCGCCCGGGTGTGGTGGCGCACGTTTGTCATCCCAGTACTTGGGAGGCTGAGACCAGAAGATCCGTGTTCACAGCCAGCCTCAGCTACGTAGTGAGGCCCTCCGCAACTTAGTGAGACCCTGTTTCAAAATAAAGAACAAAAAATAGGACTGGGGGTGTAGCCCGGAGGTAGAATGTCCCTGGGTTCAATACCTGGTACCGCGAAAAAAAAAATGAGTCATCCCTACCCCAGCCTCCTAAAACATACACATACACGTGCGCGCATGCACACACAGACGTGCATGAACACACACATACATGCACAATATACCAGTGATGGATATTCAGTAATTCATAGATGTTATGGTCTCATAAAAAGAGACTTCATCCCAGTACTTGGGAGGCTGAGAATGGAGGATCACAGGTTTGAGACCTGCCTCAGCAATTTGACAAGACCCTCAGCAACCTACAAAGATCCTGTTTCCAAAAAAATGGCTGGGGGTGTAGCTTGGAGGTAGAATGCCTCTGGGTTCAATCCCGGTAGGTGGGGGGAAAGAGAGAGAGAGAGAGAGAGAGAGAGAGAGAGAGAGGAGAGAGAAATGTATTGATTGCATAAATAACCAGTCACTCCTTGCCCCAGACTAACTCTTTGGGTTTTGTTTGTTTGTTTGTTTGTTTGTTTGGTGGTACCAGAGATTGAACCCAGGGGCATTCTACCTCCGAGCTACACCCCCAGCCCTATTTTTTTTTATTCTTTATTTTGAAACAGGGTCTCACTAAGTAGTTGAGGCTGGCTGTGAACCCGGACCCTCCGATCTCAGACTCCCAAGTACTGGGATTACAAATGTGCGCCACCATGCCCGGCTCCAGACTAACGCTTTCTAGCCTCTTCTCCTACAGGCTGACTTTGAATAAGAGATGGGCATGAGAGTATAGTTTGGTACGGTTTGCCCTTGAACTCGTCCTTCAAAGAGCTTCATCATACCCCCATTCATCAGCCAATGCAGGGAACCCAAGCTCCCAGGTGAATTCAGGGTAGAAGAATCCAGTATCAAGCAAGGGAACTTCTCCAGAGAGCTACTTCACTGTTGTCTTCTTTCCATCACTTACGTTTAACTCCCAAGGAAAGGGAGGAGCTTGGAGCATTCTGTTTGGTTGGTTGCTTAGTTTCTATAGAAACTTTCCTGCCAAGGGTTTAAAGTCAGTACCAAAAGAAAACAAAAATACTCATACAAATGAGAAGCATTTCTTAACATGGCAGCAGTGAAAACGAATATAAGGAGTAGAAAGAAACTGATCATCTCAGCATCTCATCTAGGGCCGTCTCATTCAACTCTTCCTCACTCCCCCTCCCAGCATCATCGCCAAACCCACGGTACATAACAAAAATGTGAAAGATTGCTAAGACCACACAGACTTCAGATCCATTGGGGAAATGCTGTGCTTTTAGGATTCATCCTTCCCCATCTTGGAGAATCACAGTGCATGTTATAAACACACACATTGCTCTGAGAAGCGACCCAAGAAATAGACATGGTTGTTTACCTTCGTCTTCTGTTAATCCAGTTTGCCTTCTGTGTCAGTCAACAGTCTCACTGCAATAATCCAAAACGACTGACCACACAACTTAGAGGAAAGAAGGTTTACTTGTTCACACTTTTTTGGAGATTCTGGGTTTAGTCCGTGTGAGGCCAGGGTCTGCAGCACAGGCCATGGCGGCGGGAGGCAGAGAGTGAGGCTCCACTCTCACATCACGGAGGCTGGAAGCAAGAGAGGCAATAAGAAAGGGGATTCAAAGACACAAATACAATCCCTAAGGCCACACCCACAGGGACCCACCTTCTCCAGCCACACCCCACCAGCCTAGGTTTCCTCACAGGTAAATCCATTACAACAAATCATTACAGCGGATGTATCTACTGATGAGATTACAACCCTCATGACTTAACTATATCAACCCTGAGCTCTTCAGGGGACATTTTATATCTGACCATAACATCTTCCATTGTTCAGCGCCCCACACTGCAAATCCTCGCCATCTAACACATTCATTCATGATGGTAGGAAGGAGTCTCTGTTCCACATTTTGGGCACCAGTGCTCTATTGATTTTTAATGCATTATCAAAAGTGCACCACTCTTTGGGAAACTGCAATCCTCATCCTTATTCTGCATAAAAAATGGCTCTTTTTAGCCACCAGAATGATAAGGAATACCGACCTACACTTGGCTCTGAAATGCTGACTTTAGCTTCCAAATTACTCAACTAATGATTACAATCCCATAGAAAGAGACCCACTTTTTAAATGTTAAATAGAAAATTCTTATTAAATAAACAAAATAATGAAAACAAGCAAAAATATTAACAACCATTCACCACATATAAAATATTATTTTTAAATAATATAATATTAATTTTATAATATAATATTAATATAATATTAATATTATAAAATATTATATAAAATATTATATAAAATATTAGTATTATAAAATAATATAATATTTGTGATTAAAAATAATTTTTCTCCCACAATAGGTATTTACTTGCTCGTGGTTTAAAACTGCATGGCTGCATTAAATGATTTTAGAGGAAACTGAATTATCTATCAATTTTGTTATAGTAAACCCCCTAATGACAGCTTTACTTATCATTTTAATAATTTATCCAAATTGTATACAAATTACATTAAATATTGTTAGAATAAGAAAAAAAACATTTGCAAACTTTTCTTCATTACATTGATTTCTGTAAGACAAAGAGACCCATTTTTATGAATAAAGAAATGTAAAGAAGCCGGGCGTGGTGGCGCACGCTTGTAATCCCAGTACTTTGAGAGGCGGAGACCAGATGATCCGGGTTTGCGGCCAGCCTCAGCTTTCGATCTCTCGCTCTTTCTCTCTCCCTGTCTCTCTCTCTCTCTCTCTCCTTAGTGAGGCCCTCTGCAACTTCATGAGACCCGGTTTCAAAATAAAGTATAAAAAATAGGGCCGGGGGCCGGGCGTGGTGGCGCACGCTTGTAATCCCAGTACTTTGGGAGGCAGAGACTGGAGGATCTAGGTTCGCGGCCAGCCTCAGCTCCCTCTCTCTCTCTCTCTCTCTCTCTCTCTCTCTCTCTCC
>PVJS01006456.1:0-59796 GCA_004027185.1 Glis glis | reverse complement strand
GAGATGCAAATCAAAACTACCCTGAGATATCACCTAACCCCAATAAGAATGGCAAACATTAAAAACACAAACAACAACAAATGCTGGCGAGGATGTGGAGAAGCAGGAACTCTAATACACTGCTGGTGGGAGTGCAAATTAGTGCAACCACTTTGGAAAACAGTGTGGAGGATCCTCAGAAGAATGGGAATGAACCTACTATATGACCCAGCAATACCACTTCTAGGCATCTACCCAAAAGGTCAGAAACCAAACTACCAGACTAATGCATGTGTGTCTATGTTTATAGCTGCACAATTCACAATCACCAAACTTTGGAACCAGTCAAGGTGTCTATCAACAGATGAATGGGTTACAAAACTATGGGATATGTACACAATGGAATTTTATGCAGCCATAAAGAAGAACAAAATTACATCATTTGTAGGGAAATGGAAAGAATTAGAGAACATTATGCTAAGTGAGATTAGTCAGGCACAAATGGTGAAAAGTCAGATGTTCGCCTTAATATGTGGAAGCTAGAGAGAAGGAGATTTAGAAGGGACTCCTGACAAAGAAGATGAAAACTTTAGATGAACAAAGAAGATGACCTAACTGAGGGAGTTGGGAGGGTGGTGGAGGGAAACACACTAAAGCACATGAGGTATATATCCAAACTTATAAAACTTGAATCACTGTGCAAAGCACTAAAGGGAGGGAATGAAGAGGGAATGGGGTGGGATTTGAGGGAGGGCTAAATGGGCAATTTGTGCATGTATGATTCTTCTAAACTGACACCTATCAAATGTATAATTACAATGCACCAGTAAATGGATATAAATAAAATTAAATTAAAAAAATAGAAGGCTAAAAAAGAAAAAGAGGTCAAACACAGGTACAGGAAACATATAGAACCCCCAATAGACAAGATCAGAGAAGAGGTTCATCACGCCACATAATAACCAAATTGACTAATGTAAAGGCCAAGGATCGAATCTTAAAGGCAGCAAGAGTAAAAGAGCAAGTAACATTCAGAGGCGAATTAATGGAATCACTCTGGACTTTTCAAACCAAGTCATGAAAGCCAGGAGGGACTGGAGTGACATATTCCAAACTCTGAAAGAAAACAACTTCCAGCCAAGATTTACCTACCCAATAAAGATATCTATCAAATTTGATGGGGAAATAAAAACCTTCCATGACAAACAGAAACTGAAAGACTGTATATCTTCCAAACCAACAATAGAGAAACTACTCAAAGAGATTAATTACACAGAAGAAATAATAAAGAAATGCCAGAACCAGAGAAACAATGATTTCCATTAAACAAACAACTAGGCAAAGAAGAACAAACACTACCTCAAAGAGAAATTAAAACTCAAAATATTAGGAATTAAAACTCATCTCTCAGTAATCACGCTGAATAAAAATGGCCTCAACTCCCAATCAAAAGACATAAGGTGGCAGAATGGATTAAAAATCACAATCCATCTGTATGCTGCCTGCAATAAACACATCTTACAAATAAAGATACGCAGAAACTAAAGGTGAAGGGATGGAGCAAGATAATCCATCCACGCTAAAGGAACTTGAAAACAAGCAGGAGTAGCAACTGTCTGAATGTATGAAAATACAAAACCCAATAATATTGTGCATATAAGAGACATGCCCCACCTGCAAAGACTTACATAGACTGAATAAAAAGACTGAAAAAATGCAAATGAAAATATAAAGCAAGCAGGAGTAGCTATACTTATATTTGACAACTAAACTTTATGACAAAATTAGAAGAGACATAGAATTAAGCTTACTGTATGTTGTGAAGAGGCAAAGAATTAATACATGTTGATTTTAAGACAAAATTAGAAGAGGCAAAGAATTCAGGTTACTATATGTTGATTTACAATACACAAAGAATATATAACAATTACAAATATATATGTACCAGTTTTAGTTTCTCAGTCACATTAGCCACATTTCAAGTACTTAATTGTCATGGTAGATAGCTAATAACTACCACATTAAACAGCACAGAGAGAGAACATTCTCATAGTTGCAGAAAGTTCTGATGGGTAGAATTGGTTTAAACTCTGGATCATTTTGTTCTCCCTTCTCTGGCCAGGAATCTCCCTAGGTATGCTGTGTCTTCCCAAGCATCTCCCCATGTTCTTCTTTCCACTTCTCTTACCCGCATCCCTTCCTTGAACCTCCTCCTATTGCCCCATAGAAAGAACTTCTTTTTTCTTTTTCTTTTTCTTTTTCTTTTTCTTTTTTTCTTTTTGGTACTGGGGATTGAACTCAGGGGCATTCTACCTCCAAGATATACCCCCATACCTTTTTTATTATTTGGAAACAGGGTCTCACTAAGTTACTGACAGCTTCACTAAGTAGATGAGGCTGGCTTTGAACCTGCAATCCTCCTGTCTCAGCCTCCCAAGTACTGGGATTGGAAGCATGTGCCACCATGCCTGGCTTAGAAAGAACTTCTTTGTAATTCCTTCCTTGGGAACCTTCCTCTCAACTTCAATAGCTTGATATACTAGTCCGCGCTTGGACAGCTTGATGCATGGAGTTAATGTTGTCTTTCTCCAAGGTAATGTGTTTGTATTTTAGCTGAAAGCTTCTGGAGGCATCACACATTTACACAAAGGGGTGGTTCTAAAAGCAGTGGCTTTTGGCACCATAGTAGCCAGGCACCTTGAACAGACCTCAGAGCACCTTTAAAGCAACTTTCAATCACATTATCCTTTTAGCCTGGTCACCTGCCCTGGCCTTGTGTCTCTATACTCATTTGTCTCCTAGGAATGCTGGGCTATCCATGTCACCACAAGACATGTCACATTCATGCATCTGACAAGATGTTTATGAATAGTAGATTGAAAGAAATGTTTGTTTTGCTTGTAACTATGAAAACTGTTAGAGTTTGGGGTGGGGTTTTGGCGTCAGAGTTCATTTACTCTTTGTCCATGTTGAGCTCCCCACCAAGGCATCACACAAACAAATAATAGCAAAATAAGAGGTAATAAAATAAATTAATAAATAATAAATTAATAATAATTAATTAATAATTGCTTGGCAAGTGTTCCCTTCTTCCAGTATAGGGCTGTGATTAAAAAAAAAAAAAGTGAACCAGCAAATGCAATTGACACCAGGAGCTACCTTTGAAAAAGAATTCTCACCCTCTGTGTAAGAAAGAATTAGGTGTGCAAACAGACTCTCATTTGTCCTTTGATTCACTCACTGAGTCAGAAGAAGGGGTCAGGCTGCTGAGCCCAAGGGAACAGTCCAACCTGTCTACTTACCACATGTAGCAAGAAAGCAAGAGAAACTCTCATCTTAGAAGGTCCTGCTCTCTTACCATGTCCATGAAAAAAGGTGAAAGAGAAAAAGACAGCCAGCCTTCCTCAGAAGAAAGCCATGTCCCATATATAACATCCCACATTCTAGATTCAGCTGATTGATTCCCCATAATGTCATTTATCTTGATCTTCTATGTATAGGATTTTTTATACAACTCAACTAAACTGTGTCTTCGCATGAAAAATAACCAAACAAATGGCATTTTCAGTGCATTGTTGATTTATTTTGGGGGTTTTAATTAGTAACATACTTAAAAACATAATTAATAACATATTTAAAAAAATAGAACATTGCCAGCCCCTGGAAAGACCCCTTCTTTTTCTCCCAGTTATCACTCCTCACAAACGAATTGTTCTGATTGGGGAGAGCAGTACTGGGATTGAAACCAGGGGCATTCTGCCTTTGAGCTACACACCCAGCCCTATTTTATTGTCTATTTTAAAACAGGGTCTCACTAACTTGCTGAGGCTGGCTGTGAACTTGCAATCCTCCTGTCCCAGCCTCCCAAGTACTAGGAGGAGTACTTCTATATCTTCTGATCTTTACAATAATAGTTTACTCACTTTTCTTTATGATTTTTGCTGCTAAACATAAATACTGAAATGCTTTTGTTTAGATTTGTCAGTTTTTGAACTGTATATAAAGGGAACCATATATGGCATGTATTCATTTGTATCTGGTTTCTTTTGCTCAAAATTCCGTGAGATTGATCTGTCCATTGTGCACATTTGTATTTACCCATTTTCACTGCCGTGTGTATTCACCGTGTGGAATACCAACATGTATACATTCTATTTATTCATGGATGTGCAGGTTGTTTATAACTGGAGCTATTAAGCAAATATTTGCTATGAACCTTCTTCTTGTATGTGTTTCTTGCGGACACGTTTCTCTCCTTAGATCTTCAGAAATATACCTAGGCATAATTAACAAGTCATGTTATTTTTTAAATGCATATCAAAATAAGCCTAGATATTTTTCATCACAGCTTCAATTATTAAATGATAACTTTAAAATTCTGAACGTCTTAGTTATTTTTAGAGATATGGCTTAACTATAAATCCACCTAAAGAATCATGTAGGGAGGATTCCAAGATGGTGACTGAAGGAGACGCCACGTCACGATTCCTCTGATTCTATGATCTCAATTGCCATGACAGCAGCTTCTTGACAAGAGAAGAGAAGCAGTGAAAAATTGAACAACAAAAAATTTGTAATGCAAAGGAATCAGAGCCAGAAGACAGAACAGAGGACAGTAAAGGGCTCCAAGAGCCTTACCTAGGGAACAGCGGCGGCAGCAGAGGCAGCAGTGCCATCTTGGCCAGGCCACACCAGCAGCTATCGGCATTGTGGCTTCCACAAACTGCCAGCAGGGAAGCCAGTGATCTGTTGTAAATCCAGCAACTGCAGAGCATCAGCAACAAAGGCAAGCAGCGGCTCACTCCATGCTCAACAGAGATTTGGATGGCGCCAGCAGCAGCGATGGTGGTGCCATCTTAGCCAGGCCGCACCAGCAGCTACTGACATTGAGGTTTCTACAGGCTGCCAACAAAGAAGCTGGCAACCTGTTGTAGGTCCAGCAACTGCAGATCATCAGCGATGAAAGTAGGCAGCAACTTGCTCCACACTCAACAGAGACCCAAATGCATGGAGGCCTGACCAGAAACTGCATCAGCGGCTGAGCCCACCCCCTCCCCCAGAGATTGTCCTTCTGGCAATCTTTACAATTCTGTTTTGGTGGGTTCTATTGTTGTGGAGTTGTGGAGCTCATTGTTTCTTTGCTATTCTGCCTTCTCGTGATTTCAGGTTTCTTAAGTTTTTATCTGTGTTGCTTTTGGTAGCTCTCTCTCACTCTTTAGGTTTCCTGTGTCTAATCTCTCTCCCTTTATAGTATCTTATTCTGGAGGTAGATATTTGCTACTAGGTGAGCTTTAAAGGTGAATAGCCGAGAGTTCTGAATGGCGGTGGTGGCAGTGGCAGCAGCGCCATCTTGGCTTGGCCACGCTGGCAGCTACCAGCATTGTGGTTTCCACAGACCACCAACAAAGAAGCCAGTGACCCGTTGTAAGTCCAGCAACTGCAGAGCATTGATGATGAAAGCGAGCGGTGGCTCACTCCAAGCTCGACAGACTCAAACGGCAGTGGCAAAATTACAAAATATGGGATATATATAAGATGGAATTTTCCACAACCATAAAGAAGAACAAAATTATGTCATTCGCAGGGAAATGGATGGAATTAGAGAAATTACGCTAAGTGAGAGTGAGATTAGTCAGTCACAAAAAGTGAAAAGTCAGATGCTTTCCCTAATATGCAGAAGCTAGGGAGAATAGGGCATGGAGGGACTCCAGACAAAGATGGAGAAAACTTTAGATGAGTAAAGAAGGTGACCTAACTGAGGGAAATGGGAGGGGGGAAGAGGGAAACACCCTAATGCACAGGATGTACATACACAAACTTATCAAAGTTAACTACTATGCTGAGCACGAGAATGAAGGAAGGGGGAGGGAACGGGGGCGGGAATTGGGGGAGGGCTAATTGAGTGGTGTGCATGTACACTTCTACCACCCTGAAACCCATCAAGATGTATGATTACAATGCACCAATAAGTTAATTTTAAAAAAAAGAATCATGTGTTTTGCCACCATATTGAGATGGAATAAAATAATGATAGAATAGAAGATAGAATGAAAGAAATGATAATATAATAATGGTAAGATAATAATAGACTATAATAGTAGCTGGAATTTAAAATGATAGTCTACTATCATTAAAATAATGATAGAATAGGACAATAGATGAATAAAAGAAATAACAGTCCGCTCTAATTTTTCCTGGTCAAGCCAGCCATTCTCTGTGATCTCATGTTTTGACTTGGTCACAGACAGGCCAGAACATGTTCTGAGGAGAGGGACCAAATAATAAGAAAATGTAAAATATATCATATGAATAATTTTTGGATGACAGAATTTTGAGTGGCAGCAGGAAAAGAGCTGTCTTCGATCTTGAAAGGTGGTTATATTAGAAGGGAATTAGGTTTGTTCTATGTAGTCTATTAAGTATAATAGGAACCCTTTAGGTAATAAATACAAAGTAATTGTTTTCTGTTTTCAGCTTAACAGAAGCATGCTTTGAGCTCAGGCATAAAAACATTAGAGATCAGATTTGCCTGGTGAATGAAGGGTAATGCTCAAGTCCATTGCAATAAGGTTAAGGAAACTCCTTGATTTCATCTCATTGTGAGTGAAGAAGACAGTGAGCACAAAGCTGTTGACCCAAGAACAAAGCCTTCTTCAGCTGAAGGGAGAGTGGACTCTGACAAGTGCATGGCAATGTCTCCTGATCCAGCCCCTGGATGAACTCGCGACTGCTGTTAGAAAAGAGAGGTGGGTAGCAGATGTGTGGGTTCCATAAGCAATATCAAAAGTCCCATTTTCACCAACAGTTCTGCAAGACTCTGGGGCAAAAGAGCCCTACTTGGAGCCATTCTGACCCAGAAGATATTTAAAGGAGGAAACATGTTTTACTATTGACTCACATCAGAGGAAGGGAGCCACAGGATGAGGAACAAACAGAGGGTGCTCTATGGTAACTGATTGTGACTCAGTGGCCTTGTTTATAAAAACCCTGTGTATACATCAACACCTTGGGAGTTGAGGACATTTTAGGAAAAAGTAAAACTCAGGTTACTTAAAGAAGAGTGCTTCTACCAGTTTGAAGTATCAAAACACGGAACAAGCTGCCTAGGGATACTTACCTGGTATTAGAGGGGTACATGCTTGTGTCTAACCCAGCACTGACGTACAACGGGCTCAAAATAAATACTTGTTAAATGCAAATTTAGCTTGTCTTACTAAAAGCTTTGCTTTGAGGAAGCACAAAAGAGAACACTGAATCTGTCATTCTGTTATTTTTTTTTACTCAATTCCAACCAACAATGGAGAACTGCTTGGCGAAGCAGAAGTCATAGGAACATGTTAAAAGTGGTGAGAAATCCCTGGAGAGCTAGTTGGTTCCAGAGCTGGAGCAGGGAAAATATGAGGAAAGCCTATAGAATCTTGTGGCTCTGGAAAATGAAGGAAGTTCTCAAAAATAAAGACAAGCATGTTGAAAGGGTACAGGAAACTGAAAGAGCACCCAATGGCCAAAGCTGTAAAAACTTTAGCAATCAGTTAAATGACAACAATATTGTATTATTACTCTAAGAATGAAATTAATATCTATGAATCTTAGTATATAAATAAATGATTGTATAAATAAATAAATGGAGAAGAAGACACAACTTTTCCCTAAATGGAAAATAACCCTTAGACTACCACAGTGATAATTGTTATAGGTAAGGTCCACCAAAGAATACTAAAACTAGTGGGCTAAAGTTTAAGCAGAAAGAGGAAATTTCCATGTTCTAACAGATCCTCCCTTAAAATATTGAGTAATAACTAAGGGGAACTAATAACTTCTTGGTGGAAATCCTGGTAAAAATTACCTTCACCAAGTGATCATAGTTAACATCCTCAATAATACATATAAAGAACATATATGCCCTGACATGAAACACTGAGAAGGGCACATCACATTTGTGGTATCCTTGTTAACAAAGTATAACTTTAATCATGAGAAGGCATCAGACAAACCCAAGTTGAAGGGTGTTCTACAAAAATAACTGAACACTAGTCTTCAATGGTGTCAAGGTCATGAAAGAAAAGGAAAAATTGAGGAACTGTCACAAATTGGAGAAAATAAGGAGGTATGACACTGCAAAAGACAGGAAAAAGTTCAATTGTGTGTTCTACTCTCCTCTACTCTCCTTTCAACACAACACAGAACACTTCTAATGCCAGATGTTTTTCCCTAGGTACCAAGCATTTGTCCAGTGGACACCCACTACATTTCTTAAAATTCAATTCAATTCTGACATGATCTCCCTCCGGTTAGAATTGGATCCCACAGATTAAAGGCTCAGTTCCATAATACCACCCCCAACAAACACACTTTAGATCACAACTGCCCCCTACTTGTCACCTATACTTCTGACTGACCTACTATAAATGGGAGCATCTGTGATTCCTTTCTCAGATTCAACTGATTTGCTAGGATGGCTCACATAACTTAGTAAAACACTTATATTTACTGATTTATTATATTAAGTAGGTAGGATGTAATAAAGGATACAGATGAATAGCCAAATGAAGAGATGTAGAGGATAAAGTATGTGGGAAGGGGCTTGGAACTTCCATGTTGGATGTACACCACCCACAAGGCACCTCTAAATATTCAGCAATCTGAAATCTCCCCAAACCATCTCATCTTGGGTTTTTATGGAGGCTTCATTATTGTAGGCATCATTGATTACATCGCTGATCATTAATGATCAACTCAACTTTTAGCTCTTCTTTTCTCCTCTCCTCCTCCTCCTCCTCCTCCTCCTCCTCCTCCTCCTCCTCCTTCTTCTTCTTTTCTCTCACTCTCTCTCTATCCCAGGAGACTGAGGGTGAAAGTTCCAACTTTCTCATCACAAGGTTGGCTCCCTGACAACCAGCTCCTATCCTGAGACTATCCAGGAGCCCACCAAGAGTCACCTCATTAGGACAAAAGATGCTTCTATTGCCCAGGAAATTCCAAGAGATTTAGAAGCTCTGTTTCAGATGCTCCCAACACTAAGAAAATTACAAAATGGGGGAAACACCATGTGCTATGTGCATGTATGTTTCTGAACCTCATTATGATGTATAATTACAATGCACCAATAAAAGTATATATATTTTTTTTTTTGCGGTACCGGGGATTGAACCCAGGGGTGTTCTACTTCCGCGCTACACCCCTGGCCCTGTTTTTTATCCTTTATTTTGAAACCGGGTCTCACGAAGTTGCGGAGAGCCTCATTAGGTAGAGAGAGAGAGAGAGAGAGAGAGAGAGAGAGAGAGAAACAGGGAGAGAGAGAGAGCTGAGGCTGGCCGCGAACCCGGATCCTCCGGTCTCCGCCTCCCAAAGTACTGGGATTACAAGCGTGCGCCACCACGCCCGGCTAAAAGTATATTTTAAGAAGTCTCAGGAGTTCTCTATCAGGAACTGTGGTCAACGGCCAAATATTAGAAGAAAAGATTCTCCCAGCATCTGTATCTACAATTCTAAGGGTTCCATGTCTAGAACTAGGGGCAGAGACCAATAAATATATTTCTTATTATTTCACAACAAAATTCTATGTGCATTTCTGGAGGAAAAAGACATTAATGAGAAAACTAATAAAATCCAAATAAATACTGTAATTTAGTCAATAGTAATTTTGTTCTAAGGGTAACTTCTTAGTTTTTATACTTACTGTGTGGTTATGTAAGGTGCTAAGAAAGAGAAGGTGGATGAAGGGTACATGGGAACTCACTGGACTATTTTTGCAACTCTTTTGTAAGTCTAAAGTGATTTCAAAATAAAGAAGTGTAAAAAAAGGTGATGAGCACATACTGGAATTCCTAGGCCAGGAGGAGTAGAAGACTGGGTTAAATCAGCACACCCTCACTAGCCATTAGGGAAACAGTTTCAAAAAAGTTCAGAAAAAAGACAGACATGGTCTCACTTCCAGAGATCTTAAAGGGAAAGTGATTTGAGAGAAATAGTGGACACTAATGAAAACAGCAAACCCACTTTTGAATCATCTTCCTGCCTCTTCCTTTCCCCCATAACCAATTGGTCATCTAATCCTATCAATCCAAACCCCTCCTCCCTATTACTCTGTACTGCATGGCTTGGTTCATCTTCTTGACTCATGATTTCTCCTCCACAACTGTTCTGAAGTCTAATATATCCTAAGTTGATGACATCAGAGTTCTTTTCCTAAAACAGGAGTCTAATCATTTCCCTTCTCTGTTCAAGAACTTTTAAGCTTATTTTATTTGGAATAAACCCAAATCCCTTAGCCATAACATACAAGCTCCCTTACTCTTTAGCCTCTCCTAAACTTCAGCTTCATTTCTGTTCGCTCCTCCAAGAAGTATTACACTTCATCTTCAGGGCTAGTTATGAAATCCAGAATGTATCTATTCTGACCTCTGTTCATGTTATTCATCCCACAAAGGACACCTTGTTACCCAGCTCCTCTATCTGTAAATGATTAATCATTCTCATTCAGACATTATTTCTGTTTCAGTCAGATTCCTCTGATTCTTCACAACCTCCCCACCTCATTCTCCATGCCCTGCAAGAATAATTAACCCTGTCCCTCTGCAATGCACCACCCTCAGCCAGAACATTGCAAGTACTATTAATGAGCATATAGCACACTGCACATAGCTTGTGATATATGAGCTATGAACTCAAGTCTCCTAAAGTGCAAATCTTTGATGCCACTGTCTGTATCTAATTCACCTAGGAGTCCCCAGCCCTGACTCTTTAGGGTGGGTCAATTCCATTGGTTAGACTGAATTCATTAAAATATAATTAGATTCCCAATCAGATGAGATATCTCTCTCTCTCTCTCTCTCTCTCTCTCTCTCTCTCTCTCTTCTTTTTGGATACTAGGGATTGAACCCAGGGGCATTCTACCTCTGAGCTACACCCACAGCCCTATTTTATTTTTTATTTTGAATCAGGGTGGCACTAAGTTGCTGAAGTCTTTGCTAAGTTGCTGAGGCTGGTCTCGAACCTGCAATCCTCCTGTCTCCACCTCCCAAGTACTATGATTACAGACATGTGCCACCATGTCTGGCTCCAGTCAGATAATCTCTTGATTCCCAAGAGATACAAAGGGAGCAGCAGTTAAAGAAAATATATGGCTACCCATGTTCAACAAGAACTCAAATTTTTAAATGGCACAAAAAAATCTGGGAAGGAAATAAAAAGGCAATGGTTATGGATAGACATAGGAGCATGGTTTAGAACTATATGTATACTGCTGGAAATTCTAATAATGAGAATGATCCAGACTTGAAAATAAGAATTATTGTTGACAACAGAAGGGGCCTGATGAGCTGCATCAGCTTCAAGAAGAATAAAGCTTTGAAGCTCAGCAAACCACGTGTACTTCAATTTTCATTTCTAGTTTAGGCAAGATGAATGGAACATACCGATCATTACAACCGCCTGTCAAAGGAAAGCGAGGAAATGCTGAAGTGGTGGTAGCCTCCTACACTCTGGCTTTTGTAAATGCAAGTCAGAGAAGCAGCCTGATTTGTTTTCTCCTCTGGGCTGGAGGGAGTTCACAGCAGCTGTGGGAGTCTAGATAGAAGGAAGGCTGTGATCTGTGGGAACTGGCAATGGCTTCTGGGATAGTACCAGGGGTTCTGAGAACGTCGCTATGTTTACTGTTGTTCCTTTGTTTGTTTTGTCTTGATTACTAACATGTAGTAATCATCCACTGATTGGTGATACTTGAGAAAATATGTGAAAGAAATCATTTCTTAACCAACAAGAGAAAAAAAAAATTTTACACAATCAACACTGAACTGCAGACAATAAGACTTGAAGGAGACTTCCACCAAAGTTCATTGTCTTATATGCAGGTATTTCACATTCCAAAAAGCATTCAAGAAAGCTCACAGTGAGGTACAGCCTGTATATTATTTAAAACACATTTAAATGTACAAGAGTGGGAATATAAAATGGAGCCAAGATAAAACTATAAAAAGTATATCATACAAATGTTTATACATGCTAACTGAGCTATAGAGCTACTTGTGGGAAATGGTGGTGGGTCATAAGATAGTACCAAAATTTTAGATAATGGAGGAGAAACCCCAGTAGAGTGAGGGAGGTGGTCTAGGGGATGGTGGTGATGTGGGAGGGAGAATTAATAAAGGAAACACTTCCACTGATATTATGTACATATGTGATAACACCAATGCCAATCGCAATGTCATGTATGGGGAAGGGAGGGGGGAGGAAGCCGGGGGAAAGCTCACCAAGTGCTGGGTGCATGTATGTCACTATCACTCTGAAGTACATTATGATGTGAGACTACAGTGCACCAATAAAAGTATTTTTTTTAAAAGATGGTACTGAAGGTCCAAGGATGGACCTACTATGGGATTCAGACATGCCTGGTTGTCTTTAGGAAACTGAAGAACAGTTTGAGCTATTTTTAATCAAAAGGTTTAAATTCCTAAAAGAAAGAGTTCTGTTTTGATGTCCCCTCTGATTGGTAAGAATAACACAGTGAAAGTTAACTGATATTAATGTTGCCTCTTCACTGTCTCAGTGTCCACTTGTGATGAGGTTAAGCATGTAGCCGCTCTCCCCCTCCAGGGCCTATCAGAAGATGAGACAAGAATAAAGTAAAGAAATCAACTCTACTTCTCTTACCCTATCTCAGTAACACCCTATCAAACCAATTCATTGGACCAACTTACATATGGAACCCTAAGGAGTAAAAGGCCAGCTTAAAGAAGAACTAGTATGGGTCCTCGTCAGAGAAATCCAACATTTTCATATATTGTAAGTACTCTATATCATTTAGGAATGGTTCAGCAATGGTTAATATAACTCATTCTACAAGGAAATATATTGACATTTGAATGCGTGGAGAACACCATATAAGCAATTCTCCCGTAGTGATCAGCACCAGTTGGAAATTGTTAGATTAGTAAAACTGGGTTATAACTTGACCAACATGAAAAGATAACCCTTTAAACTTGGAAAGGGCAATATTATTTAAATGTTTAAAGAAAAAGAGCTTTGAAGACATGAAGCTTAATTTCTCACTTTTGGAGAATGTCTTCATTCAGACTCAGGGATAAAGAAGACCCAGGACCATGGAAGGGTCTGAGTTCTCACTGTGCTTCAATGTCAGGTGAGTTTTATGCATGTTGACCAATGGCTCCAGATTCAAAAGTCAACTCAAATGTTTCCACAAATTAACTGGGAAGAGATTTTCAGCTAAGCACTTTAATAACCATACCAGACCCTCTCTCAGCCTTCCCATTCAGCCATCCTCTACCTCCTCCACAAAATACATGGAGGGAGGAGACAGAACACATCATCCTTGCTGTTGCCCCCAAATAGGTACTACTCTTGAGTTTCTTTGTCCCTGGTGACAGTTCCATCCTCACAGATCCCTGAAGCCTAAATCAACTCTGATTCCTCCCACTGCTTTCTCTTTTCTGTCATCTTCTTCTCATACATTCAATCAGTAGCCAAACCCTGAACTTTCTGTCCTTGATGTTTCTTGCATGAATCTCCAATTTTCTCCCACAACCTTTCCCCTGAATTACCCTAAGGGCCACGTGAACATATTTGGCTTCTATTCTACCCTCTCTGTTTCTCTTGTTCGGCATTGCAACTGCAGTAATCTAAAAGCCTATCTTTCTAAAGGAGCAGACGAATTTCCTTTCCACCTGACAGCAGAAAGTGGAACAGCTACTCATTAGTTTACAAATTTAAAAGCCTTGACTTTCTCAGCTTGACCCTGAAAGAACCACGAATAGTGCGTATCTTTTATCATTCCTACTCTTGATCTTTCCCAGGTCAGTGTTTTTCATGTCCCTACCTCTCCTTGGATAACCTTATGAAATCCTAACAAGGAGCCCACTCAAGATGAGTAATGATGTAGTGACTCAGACAAGAACAAGATGTCTCTAAGTGAAAGAAAACAGTGTGCTCCAAACACAGGAAACCAGTAGCAGGAATCAAGAGCCAAAGGGCCGTCTTAAAGCAGAGCATCTGCCAACTACCAAAAAAAATTTCTGCAAGCTGTGACTGAATTAAACTAGTGACTGTTCTCTGAATAAAGACTTCAGTGTCTAAAGCCTGCTGTCTTCTCTGGCCTCCTTTTTGACCCATGCCTGTAATCCCAGAAACTAGAGAGTCTGAGGCAGGAGGATTGAAAATTTGAGGTCAGCCTCTGCAACTTAGTGAGATCTTGTCTCAAAGTAAAAAATAAAAGGGGTTGGGGATGTAGATCAGTGAGAGAGGCCCTGGATTCAATCCCCAGTAAAACACACTCACACATACACGTTACCATTTGAGATATACCATTCAAAGATCACTTAGGGTCAGAAATTAGCTCATGTTTTGCTGTGTGAAAGAACTACCTACCTATTGAGGGAGGGTCTATCAATTTACAATTTTTTTCAGCTCCTAGGATGTAGTCATAACACATACTGCTAGCTCTCAAGCCAATATCCATTTTTCTCTTCTTTACTTTTTTTGTAGTACTAGGGATGGAATCCAGGGACATTCTACCTCTGAGCCACACCCCTAGCCCTAGCCCTATTTTATTCTTTTATTTTGAAACAGGGTCTCACTAAGTTGTGGAGGGCCCATCTTGGTGAAGCTGGCCAGGTTCCTGTGGTCCTCCTGTCTCAGTTTCCCAAGTACTGCAGTTTTCTCTTCTTTCTAATTAACACAATCCATGTTTTAGAGGGCACATGAATGTTTCTTGATAAAATGTACTTCCCAAGGTTTCCTTGAAGATAGCAGTAATCATATGACACACAGTTCCAGTCAATAAAATAAAAGCAGAAGTCATTGGGTGGGTCTTCTAGAAAAGTCCTTAAAAGACTCACCTGGCACACTCTTTTGCTCTTTCTCATTTTTCTACCTGCCTGGAATGTGGGTACAAGGGCAGGAAATATAGCTACAGTCTTATCTTGTGACCATGAAAGAAAAGCAAAAGAATCATAAAGATGACAGCCCTAGTAACCCCAAACTCTTGAACCACCAGCAGCAACCATCTGCCTCTGGGTTTCTTGCTTTATGAAATAGCAAATCACCATTTGGTTAATTACTAATATTTGTATTTAGTATTAAAGTACCTGATTAAAAATAACATATAGTAGATTAAATGGGAAATAAAAGAAGTCACTAATATACTGGCCATGATTTATGGTATACCTTTTCTTTTGTGTACATATTGTGTGCAAATGGCGTACATGGATATCCATGAATATAATACATTAACTCTCAGAAGATAACATGGACCAAATGTTCATGTTCTCCCATAATTCATATGTTCAATCCTCCATATGATTTAGAGATGGGGCCTTTGGAAAATAATTAGTTAGATGAGGTCATAAATGTTGATTGGATAGGATAGGATTAGTACCTTCATAAGAAGAGACACCACAGAGATCTCTCTTTTTCTACACACACACACACACACACACACGCACGCACACACGCACAAAGAAGAGGTCACATGAGCACACAGTGAAATGACAGCCACTAGAAGCCAAAAGAAAAAGCCTCAGAATGAAACCTACCTTACCAGCAAATTCATCTTGAAATTTCCAGCCTCTATAACTTTGAGAAGTAAATTTCTGTTGTTGAAGCCACCCAGTCTCTGGTATTTTGTTATGATACCTCAAGCTGACTAAGACAGATGATTGATTCCTGCATCCAAAAAAGGAGCATTAACATTTCTGTGGCCCCATCTTTATGTATCAACAATAGCAGCCTTGGCTTAATTATTTGTCCTTCTGAGTCTTTTGGGTGACAATATATGCAAATCAATAGAATCATCAGTGTGACAAAACACATTACACTTTAAAATGTTTCATTAACTATACTGAACACTTCTATATATTTCATCCTCTCACTGGATACAAGAACAAGGGGAATGCAATTCCTTTATTCTCTGATTTTCTTGAGAAAACCCATTCATGCCACTTTTGCCCTTTTCCCCCCCAAAGACTGAGGTGGATTTAGTTAGCTAACTAAGCAATGACCAAATGTGCCCCATGGGCAAAGAGAGCAGGGCAGGCTGTAATATGCCCACATCTTGGATTTTGTCTAATCATGCAAACTAATTTGTATTTTTTATTTATTTTTATATGAACTACAAATTTGTAACCCACTAGATACATTTAATAATGGCCACTATGTCATAGTTTCTCAAGATACTATATCTTCCCAAATTCAAAAATTTTACTGTGATAACAAGCTCTATCACTTGAAACACTTCTACCTAAAAATTATTGCCAAGATTCAGCTTAGGCAAACCCTTAGTGACAACCTTAAACCTTATGACTGGAAAAGGTTTTTAAAAGTTTTCTTAAAATGACTGATGGTTGGTATCTATATGAAACTTTAGAGTTTATGAAGTTCTTTCATACATTGTAACATTAAGCTCTTGCTATATCCCACAGAGATTATCTTAATTCTACACATGGATAAGCTAAAGATTTAGTTAAATACATGAGGAAATTGTCTTAGTAATCATAAAATCAATGCAAATGAAAATATCAGTAAAATACCATTTTGCCAAAAACCTGGCCAAAAAGGTAAATAAGGAAAGCAATGTTTTTGAAGGGCAAGATAAACAACTATTTTCATGTAGTTCTAATTGAAGTATAAACTATTGTAACTCCTTGTTAGAAAGAAAATTAGGAAAACAATCCCATTCACAAAAGCCTCAAAAAATGTTTAAAAAAGACCTAGCAATAATAAACTTGTTCAGATTATCTGTGTTCTGAAGAACCATAAGGGCAAACCAAGGAGTAAAGAAACTACAGATGGCATTAAATGACATCAGTGGCTTATGATAAGGGGCTATTTATTAACCAAGGGGCTTGAAGGGAATCATTGTACCCTAATAGGGCTCAAAAACAAAAATTTTTTTTGTTTTTTATATCAGAAATTTTAAGATACAGTGGGTTAAAGCCTGGATCTGCAGAATCAGATCTATCTAAAGTTGAGCTTCCACACTTTTCATTCTGTGAAGTCAGGCAAGTTCTTACCTCTTTTATAAAAATGGCCTAAGAGGTCATTGGAAGGGTTAGATGAAAACATGTAAGTAAAGAGCTTAATATGCACAAGAAACCCAACAAATGGTATAAGTTTTCAGTGATCCTCTGACGGTGTTTCTCAAGAGTAACCTCACTGAAATAACCAAGCAACTGTAATCTCATTCAAGGACATGTCCTCAATAAGAAAAAAATTCACGACTCCTGAAATTACACTCGCAGCTGCTATTTGCCTGATCAAGCTCCAAATACTAAAGCAATAGATCATTAATTATTATCATAAACACACAGAACAAGTTAAGTGAAGATATTCATCCTACTGCTTGCTTAGGTGTGACTAAAAATTATAGAAAATTGAAAAGCAATACTTCTTGTTGAGTTAATGAAAGCCAACCAAAGAACTACTGATTGAAAATGTTAAGAAAGCAAACTGTTCAAATTTAAAAATGAATTTAGTTCAAAACACTTTAGATGAATAAAGAGCCAGCTTCTAGAGACAACACCTCAACACTTTCCATGTGGCTTTCATAAAAAAAAGAAGAGTGACCCATGACTTCAGTTTAGTGGCAAAAAGGGAGTTCTCTAAATCTCTGGAAGTGTTTGAGTTTATTACTTCTGAATTAGAAGGATTGGTTATAAAATTGAACTAAGACCCAGTGTTCAAAGTGTTACCGTGTTTAATCTCACAGACCAAAAAACACACAGATAAAAGAATGTATCATAAATTGTGGCCCGAGATATGCAGAAACAGTAACTATCACCCAATCACAGAAGACCCAATTGGTGAAAACAAAAATGACTTTGCACATTTTCCTCCCTTCCCAGGACTCCTAGGGAGATGAGGGTTCTTTTTATTAAACAGGTTCTCACACTTCCCATTATGACACAGTAAGTTAATTGTGTAATAGTATCTCTAACATTGAAGCCTGCCTAATTTTATTTTGGCTGCTAAGGGGTGTGCTTGTTTTTGTTGTTGTTTTTGTTGTTGTTGTTGTTGTTTATTCTAACCTAATACAATGTGTGCTTGCCTTGAGTTTAACCATTGAATGTGGAACATTCATTTTCTTCTTAAGTTTGTAGATATATTATTTAAAGTACTTTCAGAATCAACTTTTGAGTATCTTAATTTAGAAGTTTTTTTAATATGGGATTTTTGTGTAACCACTTAACAAGTAAAGATTAAAATCATAGACATAAACAAACAAATTTGAGGCCTTAGACATCAATGAAATGACAGGAGGTTCCAGCCTTCATCTCCTATAATATGAATTTGAACAACAATTTGAATGAAAATTCAAACAATTTGAATGCTCTTCACAAAAGTTAAGGAATCCAGATGAGATATTATAGCACCTGGGTGGAACACAGAAGTAAAACAGACATTGATGAGGATAATAACAGTTTTACTGACTGTTGAATGGTTTTTCCCTGCCAAAATCAATCTGCAAAGACTTGAAGATGTGCCTACTTCTTCAAATGTGCAAAGATACAAGAATCATGAATAATTCGGATAACATGATACTACTACAAGAAAAAACTTAAGCAACCCTAAGGAAATGGAGAACTATAAACTGCCTGACAAGCAGTTCAAAATAATCATCTTAAAGCAGCTCAGTGAACTACAAAGGAACAGAAATAGTCAAGTGAAAGAAATCAGGAAAACAATGCCTGAAAAAATGAGTTCAGTACAAACTATAAGAAAAGAATAAAACAGAAATTCTGAAGCTGAAGAACACAGTGACTAAATGAAAAATTCCATAGACAGCTTCAACAGCAGATCTGTTCAAGCAGAAGAACCAGGAAGGTCATTTGAAACTACCCAGGGGAACAATAATAAAAAGGTGAAAAAATGAAAGAGAGAGAACCTACAGAACCTATGGGATACCAATGAGCAAACCATATATGTATATGGAACTCCCAGAGGAACAGAAAAAGAGAAAGAAATAATGACAGAAAACTTCTAACATCTGGAGAAACAAAATGAATAGAAATGCTTGCCTATGGGGAAGCATGGGGGTGGGTGGGAACTGGGCAGAAGGAAGACAGGGCTGGGAGGAACAATCTACTGTGAGTCTTTTTCCTTTCTATGTACATGTTCATAGCATTTATTTTTAAGGTATATAATATATTGCCTATTTTAAAATTCAGAAATTTAAGTAAATAAATGAATGACAAATATAGGATAGAATAAGATAATAAGGTCCAACCTCTTTGTATGCAGGAGGAGCTGAAGCCAAGAGAAGTGAAATGACAACCCAAAGTCCAGAGACAGTGGAAGAGTCTACATGAGCACCATGGAGCACTGGACCATTCTGCTAGAATAAGACATAGTAACCAAGTCAGCTAAAGTAACAAGGCTGTTAGGGACCCTGAAATCTGTAAATCTGTTATTCTTTAACTGTCTTGATTTCTCTTCTCTGATGATATTGACATTAGTGTGAATTTTAAGATTTACAGTGTTTAAATTTCTAATTAAAATTACCAAAACATATGTCACCCATATGTTTAATAAGAAACAAAATTGCTAAGGCCATGGAATATAGATGACAAAAAAATCCCATGGAGAAATAACAAAACAAAGCAAGAAGCCAAGTACTCGGTATCTAGGGAAACAGTTTAGAAGCAGTAAGGTCATTGGATCAAGAGCTGGGTAAGGCTCCCAATCATCAACCAAGCAATTAGGATGGAGTTGGAAAGAGCTCATACAGCCAGACTTGCATTTGGTGGTGACTTCCATAGAAACCCACACTTAGTACTTTCTTCTTCTCCCTCTTTCCCCATATTTACTCATTTCCTGACAGTTTCTTCTGCTAGACAGTTTCTTCTGCTAAATCATCCTGGGAGGACAAAGTTGATGTCTTCATCTTCATGCCCTGTACCTTGCCCAATACCTTAAACATCATAGAGCCCTAGATTTCTAGGACATTCAAAGCAAGAGAGGAAATATCTACCTCAGTTTTTTAAAAAAATTTAAAGACACAATTCCCTTTTCCAATGAAATGTTATTTAAATCCCTTCAATAATATCCCTCAATAATATAAAACAGATAAAATAGGAGATGCCTCCAAAACTTTTAGTGTTTTAAAACAACAAAGTTGGCTTTTATTTTGTTTCTTCCTTACTTGATGAGTGGAGACTCCGCTCTGTGTTGTCCTCACACCTAGACAACACCAAGACACCAGCACAGCATGTTTCTCTACATCCTGTTGGTCAAAGCTTGTCCCCCAGGTCCTGTGCGACTGCAAAGGTGTCAGAAAATATAATCTTCCCTTGTGTCCCAAAGGAGAGGATGGCCATGGGTGAGCATACCAGGAGTGGGTCATGATAAAGGATGCAGCATTTATCCAGTGTGCCTAAACCCAACATGACTAACATTTCCTCTTCTCAATGAAAGCAAAAAGCCATCCTCCTATTTCACTGTAAATAAAAATCCACTTGTTGCTTTTCAGACTTCTCAGTTTCTCAGACTACACGGAACCTTTATCTTTTTCATATTCACCTCAGGTTCACCTTTTTCTAAGCACTTGAAATACCACAGAACATCGTGACAGGCCTTCTGGTGTTTCCTGGGACTTTTTACCTCAGTTCTGTGCTTTCTCAGGCCTCACTTCTGTCTTGATCAGCACACAGATCTACGCTTTTAGCTGCTGACAGAACCCACATTTTCTCAAAAGGCAAGAAACAAAAAAAACTTATGATTCTGAGAGGGAAAGGAAAAAATACTTTTATTTTTTTAACCAAATATCTCTTCTCTATTAGAACTCGGTATTTTTAGAATTGAACCAAATATAGAAAGCTTTTTACTCTCTAAAGAAATCTTCTAGATTGACTGATGCTCCAGTGTTTGGTGAATTTCCAGAGTAGTTTTCCAAAGAAAGTCCTGAGACCTTTATTTTCCATGCCATTTGTGTTTAATGGGAACCTCGTTAAGTCCCAAACATTGTTCTTTGCTCTCTGACAAGGATAAACATTTAATAAAACCAGGAAAATCCAATTTGTCTGAGTCTCAGTTTTCTCATCCATAAAACAAACATGATTGAGCCAGGCATGGTGGCACATGCCTGTAATCCCAAGTTACACACAGGTTTGAGGTCAGGCTCAGCCACTTAGCAAGAACTTCAGCAACTTAGCAAGACTCTGTTTCAAAATTTAAAAAATAAATACCTCAGTGGTAGAGCATCCCTGTGTTAAATCCCCAGCAACACACACACACACACACACACACACACACACACGATTGCTAACAGTCATAGAGCCACGCACTGAGATGATAGATGTGCTGCTGAGTGTGCTAATCCTCCTTTCCACTTCTGGCCGAGTGGCTGCCTCAGGAAGGCACCAGGTGTTTTCTCAGTGGACTAGTAGAAAAGTAAATTTGGCCCAATGGCCTGCATAATGGGAGATTTCCCAGGCAGCTTCATGAAGGCCACTAACTTGAATAACCAGTGACTTACGTGAGATATGGCTGAGCAGCTCACCTGCTTAGAATATACTGCTAAAGAACATTGTTTTTGTTCAGAGAACTCTGCTAGGTGTCCTTTCTATCTGCCCTGTCATGGAGTATAACCATTAAGTACGCAAACTTTGGAGAAATGTAATCCAGTCTCAGCTCATCCACTCACTACTTGTCATTTAAACTCTCTATGCTTCATTTTCCTTTGTTTGAAAATGGAGATAATTTGGTTTATTTCATCAGGATATTATAAAGATTATGACATGGTTCTGTAAATCTGTCAGCATGGTATGTGATCCACAGTAAGACTCAGCAAATATTAACTTCATCATATCATTGCCAACCTGGAAGAGTAGAGACTCACTGCTTAAAAATCCCTGCTCATGACTTAGGGATACCAGTTATTCCATTTCTAGCTGTCAGGCTTAAACATTTACAAATCATTCCAAAGAGTAAAATCAAATGAGGAAAGGAACACTGAGACTTCCTCCTGACAACTCAGCCTTCAGTATGAAGGATTTCTTCTTCATATGTGCTGTTTCAGTCATCATTCTCACTGCTATAAATCCAAAACACCTGACAACAACAACTTAGAGGAAAGAGATTTATTTGCTCACAGTTCTAGAGATTTCAAGGGTTCAGTCCATGTTAGGTCAGGTTACATTGGCAGAGCTCAGGGAATGGTGGGGGGAAGGCAGAGAAAGAGAAAACACATAAGAGGTCTGCTCTCACATCACAGAGGCCGAAAGCAAGAGAGAGCAAGCAAGGGAAGGAGGGACTATATATAACCCCTGAGGCCATGCCCCCACCAAGCCCTCCTCAGGACAAGCCCCACTTCCAACATGGCTGCCTTATCTAGGGCATGAGGTCAAGGGGACATTCTAAATCCAAACCATAATGTGCTTTTCAGGTTTCGCCTTTCTCCTTTTGTTTGCCCACTCATTTGTATTTTCTTAAGTTACTGTGAAGAATGTCTTTTGTGTCACAAACCCTTTATATCTGAAGTTTACTTCAGAGTTGGCCAACACTAAGCCTTCTTTTCCACTCATTCCAGCATTTTGTAATGCATGGAACCTGAAGTCAGGTACTAGGCTCAAGATAATTATATCTTACACTGTTAGGAAAATTAAATAATGCATTGTGAAAGTGTATGTGAACAATAAGTTTCTGTTCAAATGTCAGTCATTTTTATATTTACTGTTTCCTTATATTCCTTAAGTATTATAAAACATTGTCACTCAAACTATAAAAGTAGCTGAAGCAGTTTGACTAGTTTAAAGTGAGGCAGTTGCATACTGTACTCTGTTCCCCATCCACAAGAACCACCTTTAGAACAAGTCATAGAAACCAGAGATGAGCTGGCTATAGATGACAACTATACAGAACAGACGTGTGTATTTACTTTCATCAGTGTCTTCCCAGTAGCACTAAATTCACAAAAGTACTGAAGTTCACAGTAGATAAATGCAAATATGGTTCCTCTGGCTTAGTTGATGATAATCTCATGATAAGTAGTTTGTTCAACTAAAATCAATTCTAAAGATCCACAATCTGGTCCAAAAAATAAATCTGCATCTACTTGAAATACTCACATAGCTGGGTTTTTTTTTACCAGAAGGTAATATTTTTCTATGTAAAACCCCAAATTACTAGGAACTCCTTAAAATTCTTCATCTGATATAGGGATAGACAATGTGTGGCACAAAGGAAAAAGGAGAGATGTAGAGATTAATGAAGCCTGTCTTGCTGCTTCCTTTTCTCTCTCTCCTATTGCAGCCACCATATTTTGGGCCCTTGTCATATCAAGAGTGAAAGTCTACTAACCAGATCCCATGTCTTATATGTAAAATGCGAGCATATCGTATGTACTCCATACATGTTAATTTCTTCCCTCATACAATCCCATCCAAAGCCTACATTCATTTGCTAAAACACTACAATTTCAGTTTATTCTTCTTGCCTACAAAATACCCAATATACTGAAGCTAGTATGGTAGCGTGTATATGAGTGTGTGTGTGTGTGTGTGTGTGTGTGTGTGTGTGTTTTCAATTAAACATATTTAAATATGTATAGAAATTTTTTTTAATTTAAAAACATATAAGCTCTTTAATGCTAGTACTTGAATAGATGAACTGGCAAGCACAGATAATTCACACAAGAAGAAATATAATTTACAAAAAATAAATGGAAGAAATGCTTAATGTAGCCAGTAATACAAAAAAAGATGCATACACTTAACAATGAGGTAGATAGAAAATTGATGGAAAGTACAGGTTTGGAGTCATACTTTGCTTCAAATCATAGTTCGGCCACCCTCCCTGCAATTAGTATAAGAGCCCACTTGATAACAGAGCCCACTTGGTAACAGAGTATCTTGGGTTTTTGAGTATTCCCCCCAAACAGACTCTGGAATACAACAAGGATTTACATGCAACTAATTTATTGGGGAAATGCCCACAGCAGACAGAGAGGTATGGGCAGAGAGGAAGCAGCCAAGGTAGGGAAGGGGCCAAGCCAGTGTGACTTGACTCAGCCTCCAGCAGGGCCATTTCAGCCTGATCCTGAGGGGAGTTAGGAAGTTTAAATTGCACCGTAGTTTTCTTCCTCAGGGCCAGTGCTGAGCTTTCACATTCTGACACAGGTTAATCTGGAGCCTTTGGATTCACTTGGACTCTGCAATCAGGTCCAAAGTTCCATATTTTAATATCTTAAAGGGAATTGAGAGCTGAGGCCAGAGGTGATACTTAAGCCAGTTCTATCAATAAAATAAAATTCAGAAAGCACCCTGGGAACCCAATTGCAATTTAGAATGTTGCTTCCATAGGAAATCTCTAAATTTCAAGCAATTCATTTAAGAAATGTAAAGATACTTATATTCTTCTATTTATAATTAGAAACATTTAATTCAATCATATACATACATACCTACATATTGTATAATGAATCAATAATATATATACATATATGTATAATGAATCACTTTTTAAAGTGATTTGACCTCATGTTTAAATAACTTCAAAACCTTTCGAATACGGTTTAACTCTAGCTAATTGAGAAGACAGAAAAGAAATTGTGTCAAAGGACATTCAGTTTGACATTCCTTATAAGAGCAAAAAGAAAGAAAAAGCCTGAGGGAAGTAGTACAAAATTTATTCAATTAAATATTATGCAACATTAATGCTGCTTAAAGAGTTTTAATAGCATTGGGAAATGCTTATGCAATAATATATGGAAAAGTACCATATAAAATTTATAAGGTATATTTTACTACATTTAATTTAAATAATAAGCATAAATTGAAACCTGACTGTATTTTCTTCCTCAAACATTTCGCTAGAGTTGCTTTGGTCTCTAGACACTCCCTGAATTTCAAATTCAACTATATGAATTTTACTATTCATATAGTAGGTGACAACTACATACCAAGCAGGGTCCTGGGAGCTAGAGACACAAAGTTGATGGGATTTGGTGCCTAATCTTTATAATCCAAGAAGGGAGTCACACACATAGCAGAGTAATAGAGTAAATGCAATGGGGCCTTTGTTTAATAGATGCATTAACAACATGTTCTAGAAGTTCAGTCCAGTTATATATTTAGTTATTTTCATGCAGATCCTATTCATATAATATTTGTTAATTATTTAATTGATTGATATTCAGGTAAACTAGATTAATGCATCCACTTAACTGTGCAAATGATTCTGCTAGAAGCTTCAGAATATCTGCTCATGTGAATCAATTTAATAGATAGCAACTGAGCTTTCTTCTATTAACATACAGTCAGAAAAGAGCTGACAGGGAAAAACATCAGTGCATCTTGAGACAGGAATGTTTTTAACATATTATTTTCTCCCTTCAAATCAGAAATTCTCAGAAAAATTCTTTTTTGAACTGGGGATGGAACCCAGAGAACTTTTACCTCCAGACTATACCTGTCATTTTTATTTTTATATTGAAACAGGGTCTCGCTACACTGTTGAGTGTTTCTCTAAGTTGCTGAGGCTGGCCTCAAACCTGTTATCCTCCTTTCTTACCCTTCTAAGTACTGGGATTACAGGCATACACCACCACACTGCACAAATTCTCAAAATTTAATATGCATAAGACTTGTTAAAAATGCAAACCTAGTAGGTCTGGGATAAGTGCCTGAGGTTATACAAATGCAATACAAAGACTATACCTCAACAATATGTAACTTTAAATAATTTAATAAACATTTTATAGAGATCATATTCTACCACAATGAGAGCTTTAAAGACAAAGCTTTTACAAAATACTCAACAGAGAAGAAAGTTAAGAAATGTTTTTTCTTTAAGATTTTTGCCAACTACTGCTCTGATAGAGGACTAATATCTAGAATATACAGACAACTCAAGAAACTCACCATCAAGAAAACAAATAACCCAATCAAAAAATGATCAAGTGAACTAAATAGACACTTCACAAAAGAAGAAATACAAATGGCAAATAAATGTATAAAAGAAGATCAACATCATTAGCAATCAGAGAGATGCAAATCAAAACTACCCTGAGATTTCACCTAACCTCAATTAGAATGGCAATCATTAAAAACACAAACAACAAATGCTAGCAAGGATGTGGAGAAGTAGGAACTCTAATATATTGTTGGTGGGATTGCAACTTAGTGCAACCACTTTGGAAAACATTGTGGAGGATCTTCAGAAGAATGAGAATGAACCTATCATTTGACCCAGCAATAGCACTTCTAGGTATCTACCCAAAAGAATGGAAACCAAACTATCAGACTAATGCATGTGTATCTGTGTTTATAGCTACACAATTCACAATTGCCAAACTATGGAACCAGCCAAGATGCCCATCAACAGATGAATAGATTACAAAATTATGGGATATGTACACAATGGAATTTTACACAGCCATAAAGAAGAACAAAATCACATCATTTGGGGGGAAATGGATGGAATTAGAGAACATTATGCTAAGTGAGATTAGTCAGTCACAAAAAGTGAAAAGTCAGATGTTCTCCCTAATATGCAGAAGCTAGGGAGAAAACGGCATAGGAGGGAATCCAGACAAAGATGGAGAAAACTTTAGAGGAATGAAGAAGGTGACCTAATTGAGGGAGATGGAAGGGGGGAAGAGGGAAACACCTCAATGGACATGATGTACATACACAAACTTACCAAAGTCAATCACTATCCTGAGCAGGAGAAGAAGGGAAAGGGGAGAGAATGGGGTGGGAACTGGGGGAGGGTTCAATGAGTACCATGTGCATATATGCCTCTACCACCCTGATTTTCATCAAGATGTATGATTACAATGCACCAATAAAATATAAATAAATAAATAAGAAATATCCTTGCTACATATTTAGACTCTGATATTAATTAAATTAGGTTGTATATATATATATAACTTACATCAGTCAACATTTTAAACTCTGTTTACTCCTTCACTGGTTAAGAAGAAAGATGGCTTTGTGAAATTGGATTTTCATCATCCGAGGTCTAGCTGTAAGCTAAACTGAAATGTATCTGTATGTATGAAATGTAAACTGTATGCATCAGTTTCAAGCTGCATGCATCACATTTCCTTTAAGACCTCATATTGGTGACAGGCACACCTACACTTTTACTGACTGATGAATCAGAATTCTAAGACCAGAAAGCTATGGAAAAATGAAATCCATAGTGAACTTTGGGGAACATGTTGTCTTCCTTCTGAATGCCTCTTTTCCACAAGTTAAGATTTGCACATGAAAATTTCAGCTCTTTTGAAAATCTGCCACAGTAAAGAGAAAGGAAAATGCTTAAGGCAAAAGAAAATTTTTCAAGTGGAAAATGAGTCCTGGCATTTAACAGGATTGGCTGGGTCCTTTGATGAAAAATCTATGTTTGAGGCACATGGATTATCAGTTCATGGAATTATTCTAATAACAAGGCAGAGGAAGCAGAATGAACTGTAGAAACACTGAGACGTATTTCTAGTTTCAACCCCACCACTAGCAAGCCCTGCAATCTTAGATAAATCACTTAACCATGGTACTTTATTTACCAGAATACGTTAGTAAAACTTTTTTCCTATAGTATTTCTCTTTTATTTTTAGCAAAGCAAAATAAAAGGAGCATGGCTCAAATGTCATGTTTTTTCTTTTGACATAGTCAGCTGTAGTTCATACTAAATTATTTTAAAATATCTGGAGCTGGGCATGGTGGCACACACTTGTAATCCCAGTATGTGGGAGACTGAGACAGGAGGATCGCAGGTTCGAGGCCAGCCTCAGCAACTTAGTGAGGCCCTCTGCAACTTAGTGAGACCCTGCTTCAAAAGTAAAAAGAATAAAATAGGGCTGGGGTGTAGCTCAAAGGTAGAATGCCCCTGGGTTCCATCCCCAGTACCACAAAAAAATAAATAGATAAAATATCTGATGGTGCATGTTGAAATACTAGTTTTTTCTAGTACATACTAGAAACATGCTAGAGTACCATTAGGGTATTCTTTTGGACACTAGGGATTTTTTATTAATATTTTTCCATTTTACATGAAAGACCTTTTGTTCAGTCTTCTGTGTGTAGTCACACTTTATGGCGTGATATCCTCTATCAATCAGCAAATATTTACCAAGCACTTATTTTTTTTTCTTTTTGTGCTACTGGGGATTGAACCCAAAGGCATTCTACCTCTGAGCTACACCTAAAGCCTTTTTTATTTTTATTTTGAAACAGGTTTCACTAAGTTGCACAGGGCCTCACTATTTGCTGAGGTTGACCACAAACCTACAATCCTCCTGTCTCAGCTTCCCAAGTACTGGGATTACAGGCATGCACAACCATGTACAGCTTACTGAGCACTTATTTTGTGCCATGAACAAGGTTAAGTTTGGAGGCTGCCAGAATTACTTGGTATGCAATCCCTTATGAAATTATTAGATAATCTCCAGGCTTGAGATCAGCAGGCACAGGGTCACTGAGAACTCTCATATTCAGAACAAGTTATGAAAACAGAAAAAGAAGTAGCTATTGAGTATAATTTATCTATCTTACTTGAAGTCCTGAGTTTTGAATTCCATTTAATTTGTGTTTTACGATCATGGTGACATATCAGATTAGAAATTTCTAAGGTATTAATTTATCTGTGACTATATAGTAATTACTATTGATTTCTTGTTCTTTTTCTTTGGTGGTGGTTCTGGGGATTGAATCCTGGGGCATTCTACAGCTTAGTCACACACCTGGCCCTATTTATTTGTTTATTTATTTTATTTATTGGTGCATTGTAATCATACATCTTGGATTTCAGGGTGTTAGAAGTATACATGCACACATCAGTCAATTAGCCCTCCCCCAATTGCCACCCCCATTGCCTCCCCCTTCCCTCATTCTCATGCTCAGCATAGTAGTTGACTTTGATAAGTTTGTGTATGTACATCCTATGCATTAGAGTGTTTCTCTCTTCCCCAGCCCATCTCCCTCAGTTAGGTCACCTTCTTTACTCATCTGAGGTTTTCTCCATCTTTGTCTGGACTCCCTCCTATGCCCTAATCTCCCTAGCTTCCACATAATAGGGAAAACATCTGACTATTCACTTTTTGTGACTGACTAATCTCACTTAGCGCAATGTTCTCTAATTCCATCCATTTCCCTGCAAATGATGTGATTTTATTCTTCCTTATGGCTGTGTAAAAATCCATTGTGTATATATCCCACAGTTTTGTAATCCATTCATCTGTTGATGGACATCTTGGCTGGTTCCATAGTTTGGCAATTGTGAATTGTGCAGCTATAAACATAGATACATATGCATTAATACCTAGAAGTGGTATAGCTAGGACAAATGGTAGGTTCATTCCCAGAATTCTGAGGATCCTCCACACTGTTTTCCAAAGTGGTTGCACTAATTTGCAATCCCACCAAAATGTATTAGAGTTCCCACTTCTCCACATCCTTGCCAGCATTTGTTATTTTTTGTGTTTTTAATGATTGCCATTCTAATTGGGGTTAGGTGAAATCTCAGGGTAGTTTTGATTTGCATCTCTCTGATTGCTAATGATGTTGAACATTTTTCATATATTTATTGGCTATTTATATTTCTTCTTTTGTGAAGTGTCTGCTTAGTTCACTTGTCCACTTTATTGACTGGGTTGTTTGCTTTTTTTAGTGGTGAATTTCTTGAGTTCTCTGGGTATTCTAGATATTAGTCCTCTATCAGAGGAGTAGCTGGCAAAAATCTTCTCCCATTCTGTCAGTTCTGTTGAGATTCTTGATAGTTTCCTTTGCTGTGCAGAAGTTCTTCAGTTTAATGCAATCCCACATATTGATTCTCTTTTTAACTTCTTGTGTCTTTGGAGTCTTGTTGAGGAAGTTTTTGCCTGTGTGTATGTGTTGAAGAGTTGGACCTATGCCCTCTTCAAGTAGCTGCAAGGTCTCTGGTCTAATTTCCAGGTCTTTGATCCATCCTGAGTTGACTCTTGTGCAGGGTGGGAAAGTGGGGTTTATTTCCATTTTTCTGGATGTGGTTAACCAGTTTTGCCAACACCATTTGTTAAAGAGGCTATCTTTGTGGGATTGCAAACTAGTTCAACCACTATGGAGATCAGTGTGGAGATTCCTCAGAAAACTGGGAATGGAGCCACCATATGATCCAGCTATACCACTACTGGGTAACATACCAAAGGGATTGAAACTAGAAAACAACAGTAATATATGCATACCCATGTTCATAGCAGCACAATTCACAGTGGCCAAATTATGGAACCAACCTAGATGTCCATCAACAGATGAATGGATTACAAAATTATGGGAAATAAACACAATGGAATTCTACTCAGCAATAAAGAAGAACAAAATAACAGCATTTGCAAGAAAACGGAAAGATCTGGAGAATATTATGTTAAGTGAGATTAGCCAATCACAAAAAAAGAAGGGACATATGTTTTCACTAATATGCGCAACCTAGTGAGTAGTGGGGACACAAAAGGGTCTCCAATGACAACAGAGAACCCTCAGAGGTGCAAGGGAAGGGGTACAAGGGAAGGGAGGGCAAGGAAGAAGTGAATCTATGGAATTACTATCATAAACAATGTGTACATATGAGATTATACCAACATCATTCTCAGTGCTACATGTAGGGGGCGGTGGGGTGGGAGGGACTCCAAGAGCTGTGTGCATGTATGTTAACACCAAACTGATACTCATTGTGATGTGAGACTACAATGCACCAATAAAAACATATTAAAAAAATAAAAAAAGAGGCTATCTTTTTTCCAGTGTATGTTTTTGGCCCCTTTGTCAAAAAGCAATTGGCTGTAAGTGTGTGTATTTGTTTCTGAGGCTTCTATTATGCTCCATTGGTCTATGTGTCTGCTTTTGTGCCAATACCATGCTTTTTTTATTACTATGACTCTGTATTATAGTTGAAGTCAGGTGTTGTGATGCCTCCTGCATGGCTCTTGTTGCTGAGAAATACTTTGGCTATTCTGGTTTTCTTGTTGTTCCAAATGACCTTGGTAAGTGAATGGGTATTGCATTGAATCTGTAGATCACTTTTGGAAGAATGGCCATTTTGATGATATTCTGCCTATCCAAGAGCATGGAAAGTCTTTCCATCTTCTAAGATCTTCTTCAATTTCTTTTTTCAATGTTTTACAGTTTTCCTTATAGAAGTCTTTTGCCTCCTTGGTTAGGTTTATTCCCAGGTATTTTATTGTTTTGGGGATATTGTGAGTGGAAATGTTTTCTGGATTTCTTTTTCAGTGGATTTATGGTTGTCATACAGAAAAGCTTCTGATGTTTTAAGATTGATTTTGTATCCAGACACTTAGCTGAATTTGTTGATCAGTTCTATAAGTCTTTTGGTTGAGTTTGTTTGGGTCTTCTAAGTATAATATCATGTCATCTGCAAATAGAAATAGTTTCCGTTATTCTCTTCCTATTTGTACTCCTTTGATTTCCTTTTCTTGCCTTATTGCTCTGGCTAGAGTCTCTAGTACTATATTGAAAAGGAGTGGTAACAGTGGACATCCTTGTCTTGTTCCTGTTTTTAAGGGGAACTCTCATAGTTTTTTCCCATTCAACATGATGCTGACTGTGGGCCTATTGTATATTGCCTCTATGATGAGATATGTTCTATCTATTCAGATTCTCTGTTGGATTTTGTCAAATGCTTTTACAGCATCTATTGAAATGATCATGTGATTTTTGTCTTTAGTTTGGTTTATGTTGTGGATTACATGGATTGTTTTTCATGTGTTGAACCAGCTTTGCATCCCTGCGATGAACCCGATTTGGTCCTGGTGTATGGTATTCTGGATTGGTTTTGAATGCATGTTGCTAATATTTTGTTTAGAAGGTTTGCATCTAAGTTCATCAAAAATATAGGCCTGTAGTTTTCTTTTCTTGAGCTTTCTTTATTTGGTTTTGTTATTAATGTGACATTGGCTTCTTAGAATATATTTGGGAGAGTCCTGCCTCTTTCTATTTCATGGAATAGATTGAGGAGTATTGGGATTAATTCTTCTATAAGGGTTTTATAAAATTCACCTGGGAAACAATCTGGTCCTGGTTTTTTTTTTTTTTTTTTTTTTTAGTGGCAGGCTATTTATTGCTGCTTCAATCTCTTTGATTGCTGATTGGTTTAAATTTTCTTTATCTTCTTGATTCAACTTATGAAGTTGTACATGTCTAGAAATTTGTCAATTTCTTCCAAGTTTTCCATTTTGTTGGAGTATAGTTTTTCAAAGTAGTTTGTGATAATCCTCTAGATTTTCCCGCTGTTGGTGGTAATATCACTTTTTCATCTCTTATTTTAGTAATTTGGGTTGATTCTCTCTTTCTTTTGGTTAGGTTGGCTAGTGGTTTATCTATCTTGTTTACTTTTTCAAAGAACCAGCTTTTAGTTTTGTTGATTTTTTTGTATTTTTTTATTCTCTACTTCATTGATTTCTGCTCTGATGTTAATAATTTCCTGTCTTCTACTAGCTTTGGGGTTAGACTGTTCCTGTTTTTCAAGGGCCTTGAGGTGTGTCATTATGTTATTTATTTAGTAATTTTCAGTACTTCTTATGTGAGCACTCAGTGCTATGAATTTTCCTTTTAATACTGCCTTCAGGGTGTCCCAGAGATTTTGATATGTTGTATCTCTGTTTTTGTTTGTTTCTAGAAATTTCTTAATTTCTCCCCTCATTTCTTCTGTGATCCATTCCTCATTCAGCAGTGTGGTGTTCAGTCACGTGTTTATGAGGTTTCTCTGGGTCTTCTTATAGTTGATTTCTAGTTTCATTCCATTATAGTCTGAAAAGATGCAGGGGATTATATCACATTTTTTGAGTTTGCTAGTACTCATTTTGTGGCCTAGGATATGGTCTTTTTTAGAGAAGGTACCATGAACAGATGAAAAAATGTGAATTCATCTGTAGTTGGATGGAGTATTCTGTATGTGTCTAGTAAGTTCATTTGGTTTATGGTGTTCCTTAGTTCTACAGCATCTTTACTGACCTTTTGTCTTGAAGATCAATCTATGGTGTGAGAGGGATGTTGAAGTCTCCCAATATTATTGTATTGCAATCTTTGTGTGACTTAATGTCATGAGGATTTTCTTTTATGAAAGTGGTTGCACCTATGTTTGGAGAATAATTGTTGACTATCATTATAGCCTCTTGCTGGATTGTTTCTTTTACCAGTAAGAAATGACCTGCTTTTTCTCTTTAAATAAGTATAGGTTTGAAGTCCAATTTTTCTGATATCATAGTTCCTACTCCTGCTTGTTTTTGAGTTCCATAAGCATGGATTACCTTTCTCCATTCCTTCTCCTTTAGTTTGTGAGTATCAAATCTTGTAAGGTGTATTTCTTAAAGGCAGCATATAAGTGGATTGTGATTTTTAATCCATTTTGCCACCTATGTCTTTTGATGGGGGAGTTGAGGCTACTTATATACAGCGTGATTATTGAGAGATGAGTTTTAATTCCTAACATTTTGAGTTTTAATTTTTGTTTGAGATTGTGTTTGATCTTCTTTGCCTAGTTGTTCATTTGATGGAAATCATTTCTCTGGTTTTGGCATTTCTTTATTATTTCTTCTTTGTAATTAATCTCTTTGAGTATTTTCTCTAGTTCTGGTTTGAAAGACATAAACTCTTTCACTTTCTGTTTGTCGTGGAAAGTTTTTATTTCTCCATCAAATTTGATAGATATATTTGCTGGGTAGATAAATCTTGGCTTTCTTTCAGAGTTTGGAATATGTCACTCCAGGCCCTCCTGGCTTTCATGACTTGGTTTGGAAAGTTGGAAGTGATTCTTATTGGTTTGCCTCTGAATGTTACTTGGTCTTTTACTCTCATTGCCTTTAAGATTCTCTCCTTGGTCTCTACATTAGTCAATTTGATTATTATGTGGCGTGGTGAACCTCTTCTCTGATCCTGTCTATTGGGGATTCTATGTTTCCTGTACCTGTGTGTTGACCTCTTTTTCTATGCTTGGAAAATTTTCTAATATTACTTCTCTGAAAAGATTATTGATTCCTTTTGTTTCAGCTTCTATTCCCTCTTCTATGCCTATTATTCTTAGTTTTGCTCTTTGAAGATTGGCTGAGATCTCTTCAATGTCCAATTCATGCTGTCGAACTGTTTTTACTAAATTATATACTACGCATTCATTTTTGGAGAAGTCATCTTCTAAGAGTGAGATTCTGTTTTCCATGTGGTCTAGTCTATTCTTGATAGCTTGTATTGATGCCTTTATTTCAATTATTGCATCCTTCACTTCCTTCAGAGCTTCCTTTTGATTCCTGTTCAGGGTGTCAGATTCTTTGTTTATTTGATCCTTCATTTGTTTCAGGCTGTCTCTGAATTCTTTTTGGAAGTCCTCTATCATTTCTACTATTAATGGTCTGAATTGTCCTTCTGGCAATCTTTGCACTTCTGTGTTGGCAGGTTATGATGTTGTGGAGTTGTGTGAGGTTACTATTTCTTTGCTATTCTTCCTTCTCATGATTTCAGGTTTTTTTAAGTTTATATCTTTGTTGCTTTGGGTAGCTCTCTCTCTCTCACTCTGTAGGTTTCCTATGTCTAATCTCTCTCCTTTTATAGTATCTTATTCTGGAGGTAGATATTTGCTACTAGGTGAGCCTTAAAGGTGAATAGCCTTTACTGAATGGTTATTCTCAGCTCTTTGTTGTGTGTTTATTACCCTTTAAAACCAACTTTGAAATCTATGTCCAGTATCCCCCCACTGTTGTTCTGCCTATAGATCATCAGTACTGGAATGCAGTTACTCTAGTGTTCCTTGTGCCTGCTGCACTGGTGATTTGATGGGTTCCAGGTGTTAAGGCCCAGGGACCTGTCACCTACATAACAGGGAGTAGACTCAGAGGTTAAGCTGGACAGTTTGTGCCCTGCAGGAACCCAGTGCCACTGGTGCCCCTCCCACTGCAAGCATGTGTCTTTGTTTTCTCTACTGGTCCTGTCCCTATGTATCTCTCTGTCTACACATATGGCGGGTGTTGCCAGCGTGGGACCCAGAAGTGGTGGATGTCACTTTGACCCAACTCTGTTCAAACATGGAACTCCGCGTTTTCCACAGAGAATGCTGGGTTGGTCTAATTTTTCCCCAGGTACCATGACTGTGTGTCCTGTGGTGATCCCAGGAAAACAGCAAAGGCGCTGCGACCTGAAGGCTTAGGTCTGTCCCACTTGAATGTTGCCAGGGGCTGTCTGCTTATCTGTGCTTCTGCAGTGTCTTACAGCAGAACCCACTCCCACCTCCACAGGGGTGATCTGCAAAGTCTCAGATACAGTAAGTCTATTGCTTGCCAAGTGAGTCCCTGTGGCCATGCTGGGTGGTCTCCCCCTGGGGCAGCTCAAAAACTTACGGTATCTTTGAGCGCTGCTCTTAATCTCTTGCGGAAGGGGTGGGCTGGCCTCCAGGCACTCGGGTTTCTGTCTAGCCTGGAGTGAGCCGCTGCCTGCTTTTGCTGTTGATGATCTGCAGTTGCCAGACCCACAACAGTTTGTTGGCCTTTCCGCTGGTAGCCTGTGGAAGCTGCAATGCCAGCAGCTGCTGGTGTGGTCCAGTCAAGATAGCACCCCCGCCGCTGCCATCGCAGTTCAGGTCTCTGTTGAGCGTGGAGCGAGCCTCGGTTCACTTTTGTCATGGATGCTCTGCAGTTGCTGTACTTACAACAGGTCACTAGCTTCTTTGTTGACAGTCTGTGGAAGCCACAAGCCGGTAGCCACCAGCACAGCCTGGCCATGATGGCTCTGCCGCCGCCGCTGCCACCGCCGCTGCTGCCACCACCGTTCAAAACTCTGTCCCCTTTTTATTTATTTATTTTTTATTTTGAAACAGTGTCTTGCTATGTTACCATGCTGGCCTTGAACCTGGCCTTCTGTCTCAGTCTCCCTAAGAACTGGGATTACAGAAGTGTGCCACTGCACACAGATTTATGAATTTCTTTCATTGGTTGACTTCTTTTCTACTGTTTTTGATTCATTCCTCTCTTCCTATTTTACTTACCTACAACCTCACCTTTCAGCCAATCTCCTGGATTCTTTTCTCTTAGCACAGCAACATGCTACTGACCAGTGCTGCTAGGACAATCTCTCTAGAGCAGCACTGTCCCATAGGAATATAATGTGTCACATATGTAATTCAAATTTTTAGTGACCCCCTGTAAAGATTATAAACAATGTAAGACAATAAAAGAAGTGTTTCTTCTGGTACCATGATGGGGTCCAAGACGGCTAGTGCCTTTTCCACATCAGATGCCAGTGTATCCTTTCAAGACATAAGTTTATGATTGTCAGTCAATAAAAATTCAACCTAGTGAAGAACATGGAAAAATCACATTTATGTGGGGCTAATTAAATTTGTAATCCAGGAAACCATAGAGTCAAGCAATCTTGAAAGATGTTCAAAATGGCAGCTGTATTTATAACTCTAGACTGCAAGGGGATTGGAAACAACATCACTTGTTAATCAGGAATTAGGATTGATGCTAGCAAACATTAATCTGTCTTGTAAGAAAAGGATTGGGTGTGTCTCTCTTTCTGGGTAATTGGAGGGAAGGCATCCACTGTACAGAAGGTCATTAGGTGTCCATAATGTTCCAGGAAACTGATGGTTTGGCCCAGTACAAAGGTCATCTCACATTGAGGGTGGGTGTGTCTGTAGCCCAGTTCAAAGTTTCAGCTGCAGATAGATCCAGGACAGGAGAACAAGAAAACATGTCTGAGATCTATTAAAAATAGCCTCCCCCACTTCATTTTAAGTGCCCCAAACTAATGCTACTTCATTATTTTTTCCTTGGCTGAATCTATGCAGTTCTTTAACCAAGAAGCTGAAATACCAGAACACCATTTGGGCAAAGTAGAAATGAAGCAGTTTGTCATTTAAGTCACCTGAATCAAGACAAGCCGGTAGCCACCAGCACAGCCTGGCCATGATGGCTCTGCCGCCGCCACTGCCACCGCCGCTAAAGAGACTATTTGCTTAGGAACTATTTATGTAGTGTTTCCCATATGCCATAAACTCTTTTATCTCTTCTAAGCAGTGTGTGTGTGTGTGTGTGTGTGTGTGTGTGTGTGTGTGTGTATGTGCGTGCGTGCGTGCGTGCATGTGTTCATTTAGTGTACAATAACAAAGCTAAAAAAAGAAATACAGACTTTGGATGTACAACCAAACATTTATGACATCACAGAACCATAGATCCTGAACCAGAATTGACCCCAGAGGTCATCTGTTCTGTCTCCTGCTGGCAAAAGCACTGGGACCCACATAGGAATGTCTTTCCCAAAACATGGTAAACTCTAGTAACCCAGAATAAAAAAACCCTTCATTTGGAAAAGCATAAATTTGCAGGAAAATCCCATGTCCATCAGGATTGATGAAGGAAATAAGAAATCATACTAAGTATTTTAACCAGGTGCGATGGTTAATTTTAAGTGTCAACTTGACTGGATTAAAGGATACCTGGCTAGCTGATAAAGCACTATTTCTGGATATATGTATGAAATTACTTCTGGAAGAGATTGGCATTTGAGTCGCTGCATGAGTAAGGAAGATCCACCCTCTTCCAATGTGAGTGGACACCATCCACTGGCTGAGGCCCAAAGAGAACAAGAGACAGGAAAGGTGAATTCACTCATCCCTCTCCTGCCCTTGGGCATCAGAACCCCAGGTTCTCCAGCCTTTGGACCCGAGACTTGTACGAGCGGCTTCCTGAGCTCTCGGGCCTTCAGCCTCAGACTGGGAGTTACACCACTGACTTCCCTGGTTCTGAGGCTCTCAGCCTTGGATGGAGCCATGTTGCTGTTTTTCCTTGTTTTCATGGGATTTCTCAGCCTCCATAATTGTGTAAGCAAATTCCCTCTTGTGTATCTATATATCTCTATCTGTTGCTCAGTCAATAAATCTATCAATCTACGTCTAGCTAAATCTGATTTCATTTTATCTCCACAATAGATCAATCAGTAGATAGAAATAATAGGATCGACCTCTCTGGAGAACCCTGACTAGTATATCAGGAACAGATTCATTAGAAGGAATTAGGTGTTTATAAAATGGTTGGAAGGCCTGGAGGAAGAATTCAGGGAGCACTGCCATGAGTTTCAGGTGTGTGGCCATGAGGAGAAAGAAAGCTGCTGCCATCCCAGAGCAGAACTATGCAGGTTGCCGCTGCCCGCTTAGCTTGTCAGTTACAAATGACTTATAGGACACCACTCACACCTGGGACGCCTACTCCATCACTCTCCACTGTTGCCGGGGGACCAAGATAAATAAATAAATAAATAAACACATAAATAAATAGTTTTGCCAATCTTCACCTCTCCAGTCCCCTGTGAGAGTATCTCATTCGCAGAGCCCTGCCAACTTGGAACCCTTCTAAGCCTGAGTCCAAGAAGCATAGTATCCAAGCTTCTAGCTGCAGCAATGCAGAAGAGGGTAATAAGGAGTTTTAGGGCCCAAGTGCCAGTAGAGAATTCTGAAACCAAGTTACTCCAGTTGGAAGTGAACTTCCAAGGCCCACCCCCATCACACGACAACCCAGGAAAAATGCTCCTTTTATCCCCAGTACAACTCCAAGATAACAAATCATCTCCCCAGGTCTCCTGTGACCCCAGAAGACAAAGCAATCCCTATTGAGAAATGACAATACTTAAAACCAAAATTAACAACATTATATAGTTCCCACCACTAAGGTCCACTAAGGGAACTTTATGCAAAATGTTAATGGAACATTTCTTTCAACGATTAAAATTCCCCTTCAAGGTGGGCAAAGTGGAACATGCCTGTAATCTCAGTACTTGAGAGGCTGAGACAGGAGGATTATAAGTGCAAGGCCAGCCTCAGCAATTTAGCAAGACCCTGTTTCAAAATTAAAAAATTAAAAAGGGCTGGGGGTGTAGCTCAGTGGTAGAGTGCCCCTGGATTTAATCCCCAGTAACACACACACACACACACACACACACACACACACACACACTCCTCTGAGAGGAACACCAAAAGGAAAAGAGGATTCCATCTTTATAAAGCTAGATACATTCTTCCCAAAGTTCTGAACTGATATTTAGTTTTGTTTTGTTTTGTTCACAGATGATCAAATAATTTAGGTCAAGAAAAACGACAAATGACTTAAGACTTTCTTAAAGATAATACTTTAGAAAAGTATCATATTTCTTTTCAGCTTGGAGAATATTTATTTGTCTCTTGCTCTGGTTTTACACTCCAAACTCGTTTTTATTCTTTCAGTTTCAATTAAAAGTGACCTTTGGATTGGGGATTTTCCATGTATGATTTCTTTTTCCGGAAAAGGAGCTGAAGTTTTTCCATTTATACCAAGTAATGAAAGGGTTCCCTTTCTCTAAAGGATTTTTTAAAAAAATCATTCCAAAACTTTTCTTTTCAATTCTTTCTTATACTTATTATTTTAACAAGGATAAGGCATAAAATAAAGATCTGTCAGTTGCAAAACTGCCTTCTTTTAATGTCTTATTAATTGTATCTTTTGCATGATTCTTTTAAGAATCTTTGAAAGGTTTCAATAATAAATGCATCCCTTGGGTCTCCAAGTGCATCTTCTCCCTGGTGGAATAATCACTCTGCCTCTGTGCCACACCAATGACTACAGATGTATTTTACCAGGGAATATGTTGTGCAATATGAAATTTCACATCTAATCTCAGAGTAGCCTTTCAGTAGAAAGAAAAGTTGTTGCAGAATTGAAGCTGAGCCTGCCTTTGAAAGGAGTTCTGGGGAGCATAACTTAGAATAAATTTATACCATCAACTCACACTCTTCCCTATCATCTTCAACATCCTGATTTACGATTACAAATGCATGACTTGCCCTTTAAACTTTCTGCAGCCTTCATAGTTAATGGCAGAAAGTTAATTTCCAGAATGTCATTTCAGGAGCAGAGACCAGTGTTTCTGTCAGCATTCTCACTGTTGTGACCCAAATACCCAAAGACCTGAGAGAGAGGAGGATTTATTGGGGTTCACGGTTTCAGAGGTTTCAGTCCACAGGCCTGCCTTCGAAGCATAAATGGCAGCCAGGGCAGGGTGTGCAGTGGGACGCTGCTCTCACATCATGGAGGCTAGAACCAGAGAAAGAGAGAGAGGCAGGAACCTGTGGACCTATATAGTCAGTCCCCAAAACCACACCCCCAATGACCCACCTCCTCCAGCCATGCCCCACCTGCCCATGCTGCCACTAAGCCATTCACTGATGAGTTTAGAACCCTTGTGATTTGATTATTTCACCTCTGAACATATTGCACTGCCAATACATGAGATTTTCCAGGGAATATTCTATAGTCAAACCGTAACAGGCAGATTGGGACCCCCTGAGAGAACTGGCCATTAAATTGAGTGGACGACAATTCTACAGAATTCCTGGACACACACACTCCACAGATTCCAGGCCAGGGCTGGTCAGGCCCAATTGTTCCTGTGCCTCTCAGGCCAATAGGTGGGAAGGGTGGCAGAGGCCTGACTGGCTTGCTAGCGCTGACTTGCTCAGTCCGCCACTGGCAGGAAGCTGGCAGCATCGGCCTTAGCTGCCCGTTATGCTTATTGACCAGTGAGTTCCAGGGCCCAAGGGAAATCTAGCTCGGTGTGAATGAAACGATAGTCTTAGTCCTCGAATCATTGTTTATAAGCTACTATTTTGTATAGTATATTTCTGATTACGTGCTCACTTCATAAGGAGTGATCTACAGCCCAACTCCCTGGGTTTTTCTCATCTTGCTACTAACTGCTATGTGACCTTGTGTAAGTTAAAAACCTCTTGCAGCCTATTTCTTTACCTGCAAACTCAAGATGATACAATAGTACATACCCCATATATGTATGGAGGAGTTAAAATGAAATAATGAGTAAAATGTTTAGCATTTAATAAGCAATAGCTATTAGTATTTTTATCATATAGACATGTTTCTCATTTCTGTTATTTACTTCTTTTAAAGTTATTAGATCGGTATGTGTGTATGTTCCAGACACAAAACCAGATACGAGAAATACTGTAAAGCCATTTCTCTGAGAAGAAGACAAATGTTGAGAGAAATTAAATAATCAACCTACTATATATAATATTACAGTAGCCTTTTATTGAAATACTTCCAGTGAGTTTTGATAAATATACAGTTTGCTGACTTTAATGAAAGTTAGTACGTAAGTCTGATTACCTAACAGTTCGAGTTCTGTGATCAGCATTATTTGTTACCAGAAGTCAATGCTAGGTTAATCAAGGATTAACTTGTATGTACTAGTAATTGGGTATGGCACACTAAGGTCTAGACTCTCCCACAGTAAAAATAAGTTATTACCGCCAAGAAGTTACATTTCTCAACCTTACAGATCTAAAACAAAATCCCCTCCCTTGAACATGTATCCCCCACCTTTACTAAATAAACCTCTGTCTTTGTCTCTGAAAAAAATAAAACAAGATCCCTCGCCCATTATATAGCTTCTTCCCAGCTCCAGGCCCAGAGCTTCTCTCACTGGTAGCAGCGATAAATCTTTATTGTCTTGTGTCTGAGAAATAGCTGTGGAATTTCACATGAACAAAGTGAAAGCAACTCAGGGAGATTATTTTCAACTGATAACTGTCTATTCGCCTGATTCCACAAGAGACTAGCCATACCAATTCTAGAGAAGACACATACTATCACCTATTTTTACACAGAACTTTTCCTCTGTTAATATCAAATTAATAGCATTTCCCAGGAGCAAACATACTTTTTTTTAATCTGGATCAGGGGCCAAATGATGTACCCAAGGTTATATGAATCAAAATATAAAGCTAGAAATAGGAGGACCTTTGAATTCCCACTCCTTTTCTCTCCCCATAAAGTTCCCTAACTGATTCTTTTTTTTTCTTTCTTTTTTTTTTTTTTTTTTGCGGTGCCGGGGATTGAACCCAGGGGTGTTCTACCTCCGAACTACACCGCTGGCCCTATTTTTTATACTTTATTTTGAAAACAGGTCTCACGAAGTTGCGGAGGGCCTCACTAAGTAGCTGAGGCTGGCTGCGAACCCGAATCCTCTGGTCTCCGTCTCCCAAGTACCTAACTGATTCTTCACAGATTGTAATGAGGTGGAAATGGAGACATGCTGAATTATCACTGAATTGTCTTCAAATTCCTGGAATCCCAGTTGGGTAGATATGAATGCATAAAATTAGAAACTGCCTTACATAATTAAAGCTTACTGTTATTAGACACTTGGCATTTTAAAATTCTAATCTCAGTATTTGTTGAGCAAAGGTGCCATCATCGGAATAAATGTGTATTTTCTTAAGGTGACAACTTTGAAAGATAGCCCTTACAGTGTGTGTGTGTGTGTGTGTGTGTGTGTGTGTGTGTGTGTTCTAAAACATTGTTTCATTCGACAGAGAGATTTTGAGCTCTATTGCATACCAGGCTCTGTTCTAGGCACCGAGGATATCACAATAAACAGAATGGTAAAATTTCTAGCCTTCTTAGAGTCTACATTCCAGAAGAAGAAACATACAAACACATAAGTAAAAGAATGTAATGTATTTCACAATAACATGGAGGAGAGAATAAAGTTGGGGTGCCCCAATGCTGTGCAACTTCATGGGAATCAGGGTTCTTATGCCTGGGGAGGCTCTGGGCTTCGTGTAGGGATAGACAGGAAGCCCAGATGGATGGCTCATAATGAGCTTCATCCTACTGGTTTCAAGGCAGAAAGTGATGTTAAGGCTGTGAGTATTAAGGAAAGACGAGAGATGAGGGCCATGCCAGAAATACTGAGATCTAGGATACCCTCTCCATCCTGAAAAGAGTAATGTGAATGCCAGGAAAGACTTTCTTACCTGGAGCATGAAGCATCATCTTTATGCTCAGTCAAATACATTGTATTTTTTTCTATAACTCATAGAATGTGATAACAAACTTGCAAACACATCAAGGTTTTTGGTATGAGGTTTGGAGTTTTTGTTTTGTTTTTGTTTGTTGGTTGGTTTTTGGATTTCTTTCTTGTACCCTCTCTCATACCCTTCAAATCTAAACACTTGAGCTCCAAATGTTACCAGTAATCAAAGAGTGGGAAGGAAGGAAGTTAGCAATGAAGGAGAGGAGGGGAGAAAGGTGAACCACAGGGGGGAAGAATGGACCTGAATCCCCAGCCTGTGTGAGTGAATTGATAGGAATGTTTGATGTGGTGAATTATCTGCATCAGCTGTGAACTCACACACACACACACACACACACACACACTTTGGCTGCAGAAACCAGTTTAAAGAAGCAGGTGATGGAGAGTACAGCCCTTACTTTAGAGATGAAGAGAGCTGGTTTTAGGGAGTTGGTGTGACTTATATGATATTGAAGGAACAAAAGCAAATCTGCAATAAATCAGCCCATGATACATTGAGTCATTGGAATTGTGGTTTGGCAACGTGCATTACAGTTTCCCTGAGGTATCTAAAGACACTGAAGTCTATTACTTTTAGCCATTATAATTGGCTTAGAAAAGTGATGATTCCACCAGGTATTGGTGTAACTATTTAAGGGAGCAAGCGGAGCCAGTATTGAATAAAATAGCATGATGTGTGGCGTATAACTGAAAAGAACTAAAAGAATAACCAGGTTTCGAAAGAAAAATTAAATCTGCTAAAAAAAAGTCTATCCATCAATGTCATACCCATCCCTGAAGTTCCAGGCACTTAGAGCTGTCTTGAGAAATGACTTAACCATAACTTTGAAGTTTTTAAAGTGAGCATAGTCCCACATTCAGGAAGTCTACAGGGAAACACTTTCATTCAGTCACTCCTAGGGGCTTCGAGCCAAATTCCAAGTCAATATGAAGACACAGAAAAGACAGATGATCCAAGCCTCCTACTGATCCCCCAAACTACCTCATGTTCTCTAGGTTCCACCATTTAAACTAAATGGTCACAGGATCTTAGGTGCACCAAGTTAAAGAGATGTAAAAGCTCTCTGTTGGTTTCCCCAGATCCAAAGGCCGCCCTTCACCCTGCTCTCAGCCACGGCTGCACAACTCCATCCACAGGATCAACAGGCCGTGGCTTTCAGATTGGCTCTGCCAATGTAGAGCGTGAGTAGTTGAGAAAAAGACGCATCAGTCCACTGGGAGGTAACTATCTCCCCCTCTGTCCTTTGCTCGTTCTAGACTACTGCGTAATCTCTTATGCTTTTCTTCCTCTCTGGCCATAGTTTTGTGAATACTTCATTTATTAAATTATCTTCACAAGGCATGGTGGCACATGCCTATAATCCCAATACTTGGGAGGCTGAGGCAGGAGGATTGCAGGTTGGAGGCCAGCCTCAGCAACATAGCAAGACCCTGTTTCAAAAAAAGGGGAGTGGGGGCTGGGGGAATTTCTTAGAGGTAGAACACCCCTAGGTTGAATCCCCAATACCAAAATAATAATTATTCTCAACTTATGCTGTTTGGGAGTGCCATCTGTCCCTTGTTCTTGACTGATTGTGGGAAATTTCTTTTTTCCAAGAACAATTTGGACATGTGGACCTGTTCTTTAGAAGAAAAATGGATTCATGTGGTTATTTATATGCCCAAGCAGGCCTGGTCTTGTAATGGGGGCCTGCTTCTAGTACTGGCAGCTAGTAGATGGCCTGTTTCAAAGCTGTCATTTTTCCTCCTTGGTCCTCCTCCTTTCCTTTACCCCTTGTTAACAAATAACATGCTCTTATCCATTTACTTACAGAAGGGGACCTGGCACCTGTGAGTAAGAACCGCTTCGAGGATGACTTAAACACGAATTGTGTCCCTTCTGATAAGACACCCGCGTGACCCTGAAGAGCCAACTCTTAAAATGGACTTGATTCCTTTGTTCAGAGAGAATCCAGAACTTGTTCCTGAACACTTAAGTTTACTGGTTTCTCTATTTTGCTAGAAAATCAATAAATTTCTTTTTCCTTCTTTCCAAGGGTTGTTCCAAATATTTGATTTGGTAAATTGAGGCAGGTGCTGGAATTCAGTTGCAGCCTGGTCTAACAAGTCATGCCATACTATAGTGATATAGGTTTGGGAAAATTTGGCTAACACTCTAAACCCTACCCTTTCTTTGGGGCCCAGTTACTTGGGAAAAAAAAGTATATTTAATGTTAAGCATAATTCAAGCACATGGTTTAATAATATTTCCATGTGAATGAAGCAATAATCTTAGTATTTGAGTATGTGTTATAAAGATACAAAATTGACTCTAAATTTGGTAGAAATTTGGGTTTTTAAACTTGTGCTTTTTTCATTGTTTTTTTCTTTATAATCTTGTTAAAAAGTAATTCATCTGAATTGTTTTTTCCACAGTGCTGATGGGTTTGTCCCAATTCATTCATGTCTTCTTGCTTGGATTTTCCTGTACACAGGAGCACAATGCATGAGATGTTCATGGGGGTTAGCACTATAGCGATGATGTAGGCTTTATTTTTATTATTATTTCATACTTTCATTGGTGCATTGTAATTATATAACATAGAGGGGTTCAAAGTGATACAAACATATATGCACACATCACCTGGTATATTTCCCTCTGCCTCCCATCCCGACACCCCCTCCCAGTACATGTTAGTGAGACTGGTAGTCATAACTTTATATATGGTCAAAGCATTATTTGAACTGTTCCCTTCCTCTATCCTCCGTTTTCCCTGCCACACCTCCCTTCACCAATCCCCTTCCACTATCCTATTGCTCTCTCGCCTCATTTATCTTAAGTTCCTTTTGTTTCCTATTTTCTCTCTAGCTTCCACATAAGAGAGAAAACATACAACCCTTGATTTTCTGAGACTGGCTGATCTTAGCATAATTCTAAATGATATAGGCTTTTAAAAGATTGTTTCTCCTAACAAAATTCAGTCACTTTGATAGCAGTCAAATTTGTGGGCTTAGTTCCTTTACCACCATGCTCAGGTCAAACAGAGTAAACTATGAGTGAGCCCAAAATAATTAATAACCAAAATAGTAGTAATTAATAAACAAATACTACCAATAGTAGTAAATAATAGTAGTAATAATAACCAAATTAGTAGTAATTACCATTACCTGATGTGCATCTACATTAGTCCTCACATCTGCCCTGTAAAGCACTGTGGTAGACACTATGACCAACTTCTCTACACATGTTCTATTCCCAGATGACAAGTTGGTTGAAGCAACACATTCCCCTGATGTGCCTGAGGTAGGGTGGAAGGTTCATGCATGACTTAAGTTGGTCCAACCCATGAAGCTACGGAGTTATATTCCCTAGTGGAAGACTGGAAGTTTCTTTATGTCTTCAGCTAGATAGGACAAGGGAACATCCATTCCCTATTGCCAGTGGAAAACATCTTGTAATTGCAAAGGGAAGCAGCTGAAAAGGACATCTACCTCTAACAGAAATTCACAGAAACATCTGGGGCCATCAGGGACATCTTGGAGCCACTAATTAATCCACACTTGGAATCTACTCTGTATCTGGACTTTGAATTACTTACTTGAGGTAATCAATTTCCCTATAGCACTTTTTTCTAATACTGGGGCTCTGAGATAGGGCTTTCTAACACAGAAGGCATTCTAAATGATGCAACACGGTACTACTATCTCCATTTTACAGAGGAGAAAAGTAATGTTTAGCGACCGTAAGTCTCTTCTCCAGGATTGTATGGCTAATAAGTTGAACTTGTACTGTAGGACTCCAGGACCCCTACTCTGTCCCCAAGCACCTTTCCTCCCCAAATTAAGTATTAAAGCTCCCCAATTTTATAGCATGTAAATGAAATGTTGAATGTCCTATTTTCTGGGTTTAAAAAAATCACTTGAAAGAGTGGAAGAATTTTGCTTCTCAATTAAAAACAGATGATTAGGGTTAACAGTAAATCTGTGAGTCAAAGATTGATGCTATAAAACATAGCTATCACTCATGCCTTCAGATCCAAAAATACACCAAACAACAAACTATAAAATGCTCTTGACGTCAATGGAAGACACAGTCATCAGCTGAGATCACTTTATAACCTTCCCACAACTGCCTCACAGATAAATCTGTGCTAGGATCTTTAATGTCAGGACTATAAAAATATCCTTGTGAACTTCATAGGCAGTCCCACCAACTGCACAGTAAACTAAACCTTGTAAATTATCGGTCATGAGACCATCCATGGACAATTCATATAACATAAATTATGTAGAGAGACCTAGAGAGAAGCTTCACTTGTCTTTTTAAATCTATATTCGTAGCCAGGAGCCATGACACACACCTGTAATCCCAGTACTTGGGAAGCTGTGACAGGAGGACTGTGGGTTCTGAGGCCAGACTCAGCAACTTAGTAAGACCCCCAGCAATTTAGCAAGACACTGTCTCAAAACAAAAATAAATAAAAAGAGCTGGGGGTATAGCTCAAAGGTAAAATATCCCTGGGTTCAATCTTCAGTACAAAAAAAAAATCAGCTTGTTGTGGTGGCTCACACCTGTAATTCCAGTACTTGGAAAGCTGAAACAGGAGGATCACAGATTTGAGACCAGCCTTAGCAACTTAGTGAGACTCTCAGCAACCTAACAAGACCCTGCTTCAAAACAAAAAATAAAAAGAGCTAAGGGTGTAGCTCTGAGGTAGAATGCCCCTGGTAAATCCCTAGTACAAAAAAAAATCTGTATTCGCTGTTTTCAAGGAATTCATGTTTGAACCTAGGCTACCAAAACTATCTTCAATGCTAAGAATTTCTGCCATTTGGTAAAAATTCAACAAAATCCATTCAATTGTTTGAATCTCCAGTTAACTGAATCACATTTGTTTATCTTGATCTCTAAAAAAGTTTTCTGAAATTGTTTTTCACAGTTTAATATCATAACTTTTTCATCTGGAATTTAACAACAGCAACTACAAAAGAAGGGGTTTATTCTTCCTCTCCTCTCCCAGGGACTACTTGCCTTGGAGACTTTTTCCTCCCTTCCGTTACATTTTTAAAAAAAAGTAAGCGCTTGTGCAAAAAAGTGATTAATTCAATGGAGAAGAAAAAGCAGGACTCAACTTTTGTACTTAACTGGCCTATGAAAATCTTAAACATTAGATTGGAATCTAGAAAATCCACATCTCTATAACCTCTGGCACACCTGCTACAGCTCGTGGATCTGAGGTCTCATAATAACTTCCCCCACAGAAGACCTGTCCAAAGGGCAAATGCAGAAAAACACTTTGTGTGTGAACAGAATTATGGCTCTATAACTCACCAGCTTTGGAGCAGAACCATAATTCATGGTATTCAGCCAGCACAAACACAGATAAAGAAATACTGTTATTTTCACCATGGAGCTTTGAGTGGAGAAGAAATAAAAATGTTAACCCACCCATCGTTGAACATTGCAATATATCTTTTTTATGTACTGTGGGAAATGAGATTTTTTTAAAGGGATGCTTTTAAGATATCAAAATAAATTGTGCAGACTGGTGGTGCCTTGAGGGTTCTACCTGGTGGCTGGTATTATAGGGGGAACTACACACATAATAAAATGGGTTTATAAAGTTTAGAAATTAGCCGGGCGTGGTGGTGCACGCTTGGAATCCAAGTACTTTGGGAGGCGGAGACCAGAGGATCCGGGTTCGTGGCCAGCCTCAGTTCTCTCTCTCTCTCTCTTTCTCTCTCTCTCTCTCTCCCCCTGTCTCTCTCTCTCTCTTTCTACCTAGTGAGACCCTCCACAACTTCGTGAGACCCGGTTTCAAAATAAAGTATAAAAAAATAGGTCCGGGGGTATAGTGCGGAGGTAGAACGCCCCTGCATTCAATCCCCGGTACCGCAAAAAAATAAATAAATAAATAAATAATAAAGTTTAGAAATTGCCTAATCCAATAGATGGGAAGCAATCAGATGCATAATGCAGGCCAAGTGAATCTGGGTGTATGAATGATAGCCCACATAATATAAAGAAATTATTCTTTGTCATGTCTAGGTAGACAAAATATATTAGATCATCTCTAACTTTCCTTGTATTTCATAGATATGGCCTTCAAATTTCAGGGCAATTGACCTGTATTCCCCAAATCCAATGAGTTCTGTCTGAGCAACATCTCTTCAAAAGATTGGTCCTGAGCTCATATGCCTCAGTTTGTTTGTGTGTGCACTTAAAAATAACACAGAAAGCTGGGCATGGTGGCACACACCTGTAATCCCACTACTTGGGAGGCTGAGACAGGAGGATCACATGTTCAAGGACAGCCTCAGCAATGTAACAAGACCCTTGGCAACCCGATGAAACTGTTTCAAAACAAAAAATAAAAAAGGGCTGGGGGTGTGTAGCTTGGAGGTAGAATGCCCCTGGTTTCAATCCCAAGTACCACAAAAATAACAATAACAACAACAACATGGAGAATTACACAGTTAATAGAAGGGTAATATCATACATTCTCTTCTGTTTTTATCCTTTGCTTGTTTTTCTCTAAGGTAGTTTGATGTCTTCACATCAATTCACAGTGTTTGTTATATGTTATTGTGGATACTTTTGCCAGTCCATCATCTGTCTTTTTATTGTTTATGATATAAGTTGTTCAACCAAAACAAAAAAGCACAATTTTAATGTAATCAAATTTGTCTGGTTTTATTTATGGTTAAGAATATATTAGCTATATGCTTATGAATGTCATCCCTCACACATGTTTAAACAACTATTTATTGTGTGTTTATTTCATTAATATCTTTAATCTATCTGGGATTTTTTTACATGGGTTGACAAAAATAAATCTCTAGGAACATAAAAAATTGTCATCTCACTAATGTCACTGAAAGGAAAATTAAAGCAACATAACACACCATTCTATTCAAATCAGAGTGGTAAACTTTGGAGAAAGCTCTGCTGGTTTCCGTGTGTATAGTACATTCCTGCATACTGCCGCTTGGCCTGCAGTTTGCTGCTGCCTTTTCAAAATGTAATCTGACAAGAGATTTGGTTTGGGAATCTAACACTTAAAATGTTAAAAGCACTGATGTACAAAATAGAAAAAGAAAGAAGTTTAATGCAGAACTGTTCATTACCAGTAAGAACAGTCTGTATGCCTGTCATCTGAGAGGATTCGTGTGCAGGCAGTTTATTTGGAAAGTGACTCTGGGCATGGGAGTGAAGGACCAGGGACAGTGAGGCAGAGGAGGCTGAGAAGCCAAAGACTCAAATCTGATCACCCCCGAGAGGAATGGACCCTTGATTCTGCCACCTGGATAACTTCCAGAATTTTCCACAGGGGTTGCAAGGTGGGAGCACAGCCATTAAAGAAGCATAAAAGCTGAAGACCCTGCTTAAGGGAAGATGCTGTCAGGTCAGGCTGATTCTGTACTCACATGAAATGCTTCTCTTCAGGTGTGGCTGAAATCAGAGGAGGCATGAGGGGGCGTGTCCTGAGACTTCTGATGTAATATCTATCAACGGGTAAATACTTGAATAAATCGCGGATATCAGTTATATAGAAAATGATGCAGCCATTTAAAAATGAGTAAGATGTATTGACCTAGAAAGATGTCCACAGTATATTAGTAAGTAAAGAAAGTAAACTATAGAACTCCTTTTATTTCATGATCTCATTTTTAAAATTTAAAAACATATCATGTATGAGTGTATTTGTGTATCTTTTATAAATGTAGAGGAAGATCTGGAAGGGTACATAACAAACTATTAACATTTGTTAACTCAGAGATAGGGAGTGCAAGAGAGAAAATTATTAAAAATGTCTCAACCCAAATGGCAGTAGCGGCACCATCATGGCCAGGCTACGCCAGGGGCTACTGGCATTGTGGCTTCCACAGACTGCCAACAAAGAAGCCAAGCAGCCAACCTCAGCTACTTAGTGAGGCCCTCCATGACTTAGCGAAACCTGGTTTCAAAATAAAGAATAAAAAATAGGACTGGGGGTGTAGCTAGGAGGTAAAATGCCCCCAGGTTCAATTCCCGGTACCACCAAAAGAAAAAAAGAAGCCAGTGACCTGTTGTAAATCAAGCAACTGCAAATCAGCAGCAGCGAAAGTGAGCAGCAACTCACTCCACGCTCAACAGAGACCCGAACGGCAGGGGCAGCAGCCGTGCCATCTTGGCCAGGCTGCGCGGGCGACTACCAGCTTTGCAGCTTCCAACTACACCAACAAAGAAGGCAGCGACCTGTTGTAAATACAGCAACTGCAGATCATTAGCAGCGAAAGCAAGCAGCGGCTCACTCCACGCTTGACAGAGACCAGAATTCCCAGAAGCCTGACAAGAAACAATGGCAGCACAGCTGAACCCACCCCCTCCCCAGAGATTAAGATCAGTGCTCAATGAGACCATAAGTTAACGAGACACCCCGGGGGAGACCACTCAGCATGGCCACGGGGACTCACTTGGCAAGCAATAGACTCACAGGTCTGAGACTCTGCAGATCACTCCTGTGGAGGTGGGAGTGGGGTCTGCTGTAAGACACAGCAGAAGCACAGATAAGCAGACAGCCCCCAGAGACATTCAGGCGGGATAGACTTACAGCCCACAGGTTGCAGTGCCCTTGCAGTGTTTCCAGGGAATTGCCACAGGACACACAGTCGTGGTACCTGGGGAAAAATCAGACCAACCCAGCCTTCTCTATGGAAAACGTGGAGTTCTGCATTTGCACAGAGTCAGGTCAAAGTGACATCCGCTGTTTCTGTAGGAAAAAAGAGACACAGGCCTGGGGTCCCGCATCAATGACACCTGCCATATGTGTAAACAGAGAGAGACATAGGGACAGGCCCACTGGAGAATGCAGTGAACCACACTTGCAGTGGGAGGGAAACCAGTGGCTCTGGGCACCTTCAGGGCACAAATGCTCCAGCTCACACCTCTGAGTCTACCTACTATTACGGAGGTGACAGACAGGTCCCTGGACCTTAACACCTGGAACCCATCAAGATCACCATTGCAACAGGCAGAAGGAACCCTAGAGTAACTGCAACCCAGCACTGACAATCTACAGGCAGAACACAGTGGGGAGATAATGGACATAGATTTAAAAGTCGGTTTTGAAGGGTAATAAACACACAACAAAGAACTGAGAATAACCATTCAGTAAGGCTATTCATCTTTAAGGCTCACCTAGAAGCAAATATATACTCCAGAATAAGATACTAAAGGGAGAGAGATTAGACATAGGAAACCTACAGAGTGAGAGAGAGCTACCAAAATCAATAAAGATATAAACTTAAGAAACCTGAAATCATGAGAAGGAAGAATAGCAAAGAAATAATGAGCTCCCACAACTCCAAAACATCAGAACCTGCCAACACAGAAGGGCAAAGATTGCCAGAAGGACAATTCAGACCTTTAATAGTAGAAATTATACAGGACTTCCAAAAAGAATTCAGAGAGATCCTGAAACAAATGAAGGATCAAATAAACAAAAAATCTGACACACTGAATAGGAATCAAAAGGAAGCTCTGAAGGAAGTAAAGGATGCAATAATTGAAATGAAGACATCAATACAAACCATCGACAATAGACTATACCACATGGAAAGCAGAATTTCACTCTCCAAAAATGAACACATAGTATATAAATTAGACAAAACCAATTCGACATCATGAATTGGACATTGAAGAGACCTCAGCCAATCTTCAAAGAGCAAACCTAAGAATAATAGGCATAAATGAGGGAAGAGAAGCTGAAACCAAAGAAATCAATAATCTTTTCAGAGAAGTAATATTAGACAATTTCCAAATGTAGAAAAAGAGGTCGACACACAGGTACAGGAAACATATAGAACTCCCAATAGAAAAGATCAGAGATAAGGTTCACCATGCCACATCATAATTAAATTGACTAATGTAGAGGCCAAGGAGAGATTCTTAAAGACAACAAGAGGAAAATACCAAGTAACATTCAGAGGCAAACCAATAAGAATCACTCCAGAATTTTCAAACCAAGTCATGAAAGTCAGGAGGGCTTAGAGTGACATATTCCAAACTCTGAAAGAAAACAACTTCCAGCCAAGATTTATCTACCCAGAAAAGGTATATAGCAAATTTGAGGGTAAATAAAAACCTTCCATGACAAACAGCAACTGAAAACCAGCACTAGAGAAAATACTCAAAGAGATTAATTACAAAGAAGAAATAATAAATGGCAGAACCAGAGAAACAATGATTTACATCAAAAGAACAACTAAGCAAAGATAAACAAGCACTACCTCAAACAGAAATTAAAACTCAAAGTGTTAAGAGTTAAAACTCATCTTTCAATAATCATGCTGAATAGAAATGACCTCAAATCCCCAATCAAAAGACATAAGATGACAAACTGGATTAAAAATCATAATACATCAATATGCTGACTGCAAGAAACACAACTTACAAGTAAAGATACTCAGAAACTAAAGGTGAAGGAATGGAGCAAGGTAATCCATGCTATTGGAACTCAAAAACAAGCAGGAGGAGCTGGGCATGGTGGCACATGTTTGTAATCCCAGTACTTGGGAAGCTGAGACAGGAGGATCGCAGGTTCATGGCCAGCCTCAGCTACTTAGCGAGGCCCTCCGCAACTTAGTGAGACCCTGTTTCAAAATAAAGAATAAAATATAGGGCTGGGGGTGTAGCTCAGAGGTAGAATGCCCCTGGGTTCCATCCCCAGTACTGCCAAAAAAAAAAAAAAAACCAAGCAGGAGTAGCAACTATGATATCAAACAAATTAGCCTTCAAACCTAAATTTATCAGAAGAGAAAAGGCAGGTCATTTCTTACTGGTAAAAGGAACAATCCACCAAGAGGATATAACAGTAGTCAACATTTATGCCCCAAACATAGGTGCAACCACTTTCATGAAAGAAAGTCTTTGTGACATTAAGTCACACATAGATTGCAATACAATAATATTGGGAGACATCAACATACCTCTCATACTACTAGATCAATCTTCAAGAAAAAAGGTCAGTAAAGATGTCTCAGACCTAAGGAACACAATAAACCAAATAGACCTACCAGACACAGAATATTCCACCCAACTACAGCTGAATTCCCATTTTTTTCAGCTGCTCATGGAACCTTCTCTAAAATAGACCATATTATCCTAGGCCACAAAATGAGTACTAGCAAATTCAAAAAATGTGGTATAATCCCCTGTGTCTTTTTAGACCATAATGGAATGAAACTAGAAATCAACTATAAGGAGACCCAGAGAAACCTCATAAACACCTGGAAACTGAACACCACACTGCTGAATGAGGAATGGGTCACAGAAGAAATAAGGGGATAAATTAAGAAATTCCTAGAAACAAACAAAAACAGAGACACAACATATCAAAATCTATGGGACACTCTGAAGGCAGTATTAAGAGGAAAATTCATAGTACTGAGTGCCCACATAAGAAGAACAGAAAATCACCAAATAAATAACCTAATGACACACCTCAAAGCCCTTGGAAAATAGGAACATTGGAAAATCCCAAAGCCAGTAGAAGACAGGAAATTATTAAAATCAGAATAGAAATCAATGAAGTAGAGAATAAAAAAATACAAAAAATCAACAAAACCAAAAGCTGTTTACTTGAGAAAATAAACAAGATAGATAAACAACTAGCCAATCTAACCAAAAGGAAGAGAGAATCAATCCAAATTAATAAGACATGAAAAAGGTGTTATCCCCACCAACAGCAGGGAAATCCAGAGGATTATCAGAAACTACTTTGAAAAACTAGACCACCACAAAATGGAAAACCTAGAAGAAATTGAAAATTTTCTAGACACATACAACTTCCTAAGTTTTTTTTTCTTTTTTATGTTCATTTATTGGTGCATTGTAATTATACATTTTGATATATGTGAGGGTATCAACATCATGCATGCACACATTGCTCATTTAGCAAGTTAAATCAACCAACAGTAATTAAAAAGATTGAAGCAGCAATAAAGAGCCTACCATGAAAGAAAAGCCCAGGACCAAATGGTTTCCCAGGTGAATTTTATAAAACCTTTATAGAAGAACTAATCCCAATACTCTTCAAACTATTCCATGAAATAGAAAGAAATGGGACCCTCATACATTCTATGAAGCTAACATCACATTAATACCAAAACCAAATAGAGACAGCTCAAGAAAAGAAAACTACAAGCCTATATCGTTGATGAACTTAGATGCAAAACTTCTAAACAAAATACCAGCAATACACATTCAAAACCACATCCAGAAAATCATACACCATGACCAAGTCGGGTTCATCCCAGGGATATAAGGCTGGTTCATCCTATGAAAAACAATCCATGTAATTCACCACATAAACAGAACTAAAGATAAAAATCACATGATCATTTCAATAGATGCTGAAAAAGCATTTGACAAAATCCAACACACATTCATGATCAAAACCCTGCAGAGAATCAGAATAGAAGGAACATACCTCAACATCATAAAGGCAATATACAATAGGCCCACAGCCAACATCATGTTGAATGGGGAAAAACTACGAGAGTTCCCCTTAAAAACAGGAGCAAGACAAGGATGTCCACTGTCACCACTCCTTTTCAATATAGTACTAAAGACTCTAGCCAGAGCAATAAGGCAAGAGAAGGAAATCAAAGGAGTCTAAATAGGAAAAGAACTGAAACTATCTCTATTTGCAGATGACATGATATTATACTTAGAAGACCCAACAAACTCAACCAAAAGGCTTATAGAACTGACCAACAAATTCAGCACAGTGTTGGGATACAAAATCAATCTTAAAACATAAGGAACTTTTCTATATGCCAACCATAAATCCACTGAAAAATACCCATAAAATATTTCCACTCATGATATCCCCCAAAACAATAAAATACTTAGGAATAAAGCTAACCAAGGATGTAAAAGTCCTCTGCAAGGAAAATGATAAAACATTGAAAAAAGAAACTGAAGATCTTAGAAGATGGAAAGACTTCCATGCTCTTGGATAGGCAGAATAAATATCATCAAAATGGCCATTCTTCCAAAAGTGAACTACAGATTCAATGCAATACCCATTCAATTACCAAGGTCATTCTTCACAGATATAGAAAAATCAGTCCTTAAATTCATTTGGAACAACAAAAACCCAGAATAGCCAAAGTAGTTCTCAGCAACAAGAACCATGCAGGAGGCATCACAACACCTGACTTCAAACTATACTACAGAGGAGCCAGGCATGGTGGCGCATGCTAGTAATCCCAGTACTTGGGAGGTGGAGACCGGAGGATCCGGGTTCGTGGCCAGCCTCAGCTACTTAGTGAGGCCCTCCGCAACTTTGTGAGGCCCGGTTTCAAAATAAAGGATAAAAAATAGGGCTGGGGGTGTAGCTTGGAGGTAGAATGTCCCTGGGTTCAATCCCCAGTACCACAAAAAAACTATACTACAGAGCCATAGTAATAAAAGCAGCATGGTTTTGGCACATAGACCAATGGAGCAGAATAGATTTTTGACAATTGATTTTTGACAAAGGAGCCAAAAACATACACTGGAGAAAAGATAGCCTCTTCAACAAATGGTGCTGGCAAAAATGGTTAACCACATTCAGAAGAATGGAAATAAACCCCCCTTTCTCACCCTGCACAAGAGTCAATTCAAGATGGATCAAAAACCTGGAAATTAGACTAGAGACCTTGCAACTATTTGAAGAGGGCATAGGTCCAACTCTTCAACACATAGGCACAGGCAAAAACTTCCTCAACAAAACCCCAAAGGCACAAGAAGTTAAAAAGAGGATCAATATGTGGGATTGCATTAAATTGAAGAGCTTCTGCACAGCAAAGGAAATTATCAAGAACCTCAATAGAGAGCTGACAGAATGGGAGATGTTTTCCAGCTACTCCTCTGTTAGAGGACTAATATCTAGAATATACAGACAACTCAAGAAACTCATCGCTAAAAATACAAACAACCCAATCAAAAAATGGGCAAGTGAACTAAATAGACACTTCACAAAAAAAGAAATACAAATGGCAAATACATGTATGAAAAAAATGTTCAACATCATTAGCAATCAGAGAGATGCAAATCAAAACTACCCTAAGATTTCACCTAACCCCAATTAGAATGGCAATCATTAAAAACACAAACAATAACAACTGTTGGTGAGGATGTGGAGAAGTAGGAACTCCAATACACTGTTGGTGGGATTGCAAATTAGTGCAACCACTTTGGAAAACAGTGTGGAGGATCTTCAGAAGACTGGGAATGAACCTACTACCATTTGACCCAGCAATACCACTTCTAGGCATCTACCCAAAAGAATGGAAACCAAACTACCAGACTAATGCATGCATATCTATGTTTATAGCTGCACAATTCACAATTGCCAAACTATGGAACCAGCCAAGATGTCCATCAACAGATGAATGGATTATAAAACTATGGGATATATACACAATGGAATTTTACACAGCCATCAAGAAAAACAAAATGATGTCATTTTTCAGGGAAATGGATGGAATTGGAGAACATTATGCTTAGTGAGATTAGTCAGTCACAAAAAGTGAAAAGTCAGATTCTCTCCCTAATATGCGGAAGCTAGGGAGAATAGGGCATAGGAGGGACTCCAGACAAAGATGGAGAAAACCCTAAATGAGTAAAGGTGACCTAACTGAGGGAGATGGGAGGAGGAGAAGAGGGAAACACCCTAATGCACAGAATGTACATACACAAACTTATCAAAGTCAACTACTGTACTGAGCATGTGAATGAGGGAAGGGAGAGGAAATGGGGTGGTAATTGGGGGAGGGCTAATTGGCCGATGTGTGCATGTATACTTCTACCACCCTGAAACCCATCAAGATGTATGATTACAACGCAGAAAGAAATGAAGAAATAAAGAAAGAAATTTTCTCTATACAACTCTGTATTGTCTAAATTGTTGCCCCCATGCATTGCTTTTGTTTTTAGAAAAGGTAATTAGTTGAGTCACATTAACAGTCAACTAATTTATCCCTCACTTGAGTTTCACTCCCACTAGACAGCTTACTCTGGAAAGAAGTTTGTTATATTACTAGACAGCCATAAGTCTTAATTCTAGTAAAAATCCTACTATTTCTAAATAAAAATGTCTCTTTTATTTGCTGTATTTCTACTCTCTGATTGGCACTAATACAGCCATCAGACTATTTGTTTAAAATGTGGTAAATCCAAATTGAGATTGGTTTTAAGTGTTAAATACACACAACTAGAGAGATACAGGTTTTGAAAATGTTGACCCCCCAAAAGAATATAAGTATCTCATTAATAATTCTATATTGATGATCTTTTGAAATTATAATACTTTGGATATATTAAGTTTTAACTTAAAATACATTAAGATTTACTTCCTCTTTCTTATGTGGCTACTATAAAGTTCAAAATTATATATGTGGCTTGCATTCTATTTTTACTGAACAGTGCTGCTCTGGAAAGACATTTTTTTCTTCATGTTCATTGATTTGATCTTTGCTTATTATTATGGTTTGGGTTTAGAATGTCCCCCCAAAGGCTCATGCATTGAAAGCATGGTTCCCAGTGCAGGAAAGTTAGAGGTGAGGTCTGGCTGGAGTAGGTGGGTCACTAGGGACATGGTCTTTGGGGACTATATATGTCCCTAGACATATATGTCCCCTCCTCTCACTCTCTCAACCACCATCACTGAGAGTAGCTTTTCTCTGCCATTCATCCTGAAACCATGGTTTCTGCCTTAAAGCCAGCTAACCATGAGTCAAGTAAACATTTCCTCCTCTCAGTCGTGCTTGTCAGGTATTTGGGTCACTGTGACAAAAAAAAACTGACTAATACATTTATCAAAGGTACACCCGCAGTTTCTTCAATCATCTATTATCTTGGTTTCCATACCCCAGGAAGTACCTGACACATAATAAACATTCAATAAAAATGTGTGGTTGCTGAGTTGAATAACACTTTGGAAGGTAGGAGGAGGTGCTTTCCAGGAAAGCATTGTCATCAGAGGTAAACGCAGCAGAAGGAATTCAATGATTAAGAGATCAGTAATAATTTTGGAGGCAATATGATAGTCATGATATGTAGAACAGAAGTCAGAGTACATGAAGTTAGGAAGCAAATGGGTGGTGACTTAAGTGGAACCTGTAAACATAGATTTCTTTGTTGGCAGGGATACAGAGATGGTCTTTTAAGGGGTCGAGAGAAAGTTGTGTCTTTTTTAACGAAGACATGCATACTTTTTGTAAAGAGAAATACAATTCCCTAGTCTCTCCATTCATTATAACCACTTATCTCTTTTTACCCCTTTGAATGGGCTTTTTTTTAAGAATTGTATTGGTGCAAGGTAATTATACAATGTAGTGAGATTCAAAGTGATACATTCATATAGGCACACATCTCTTGGTGTGTTTCCCTCTCTACCCCACCTGGCTATCTCCGTCCTCCCTCCCCATACATGCTAATGAGATTGGAAGTGATACTTCATATATGAACATAACATTATTTGGTCTGTTTCCTTCATCAAACCTCAGCTTTTAATCAGCCAAAGAATGTCCATGATGATGCCAACAACTTATGCCTTGCCTGAAGATAGAAAATAACAAAGAATTTCACATGTATTACACTTGAGGCTATCTTTCATTGTGTTGTGCCCACCCTGGGCTGTACCATGCGCTTAGGCAACCCTGGGACAAAGGATAAAGAGGTCAAGCAAGAGGTAAGATTCAGGAATATGGTAATGTGAATTCTGACTGGCAATTCAAAAGCTCAGTTTATAGAGGTCGGAGGGAAGATGGCGGCAGAGTAAGGACACCGAGAGGAGCCTGTCTCTAAATTCTCTCGGGTGCTCCAAACGGAACAGCCATACAAATCCCACACGACTTCCGTGGGGGATAGCAACTAAAGATAGTAACATTTAAGAATACATAGAAGCCCACTGATTAATACACAGACAGAAAAAGGGAGGCGAACAACCA
>PVJS01006455.1:0-59807 GCA_004027185.1 Glis glis | reverse complement strand
CTTCCATTTTCCCAGCACATGTGAGAGTCCATGCACCGTGCAAGCATCATGCATAGCATAGATCCAGTCAAGTTCTCAAAGGTTGTTCACTAATCTCCCCATCGTGAAGAAGCTGACTGAGCCTCTCACGCATGAAGTGACGTATCCAACTAGTTTCCTTTGATCTTAGTCTATGCTTTCCATCACCACACTCAGATTTCTCACTGAGTGATGAAGAGATCAGATTCCTGGCTTTGGAGCCAGAAGACTCGGTTCTGAATCCAACCATTTACTAGCTGTGTGAACCCTGGCCGATAGAATAAATATTTGACACCAGGACAGTAAAAGATTTTTAGCCTAATACTATGAGGACACTTTCTTTGGAAAGTTTGAGCCATCAAATTATTTTTTCTTAAGCAATAAACCAATTGTTCCTGCAAATCAAAGCAATGTGGCACCTTAGTTGGTCAGTACATCCATCCTCATGAAGATAAATGAATAATTTCCTTAATTGGAAAATTAAATGAACAATTTTCCTTAACTATAAGTAAAAATAAAGGCCCCGTGATGAACCTAGGGATTTCTAAGGATGCCGAGATCCCAGGTTGGCGGCCAAACCCCAGTTTGGTGGCTGAGTTCTGAAGCTTCATTCTACCTTAGAAAGAGTGACTCTGCTCTACTTGACCTTCTCAGCAGTCCTTACCTAATGGAAGAGAAAAGAAGGCCCAGAAAGAATAACTTGCTCAAGTAGGCGACTTTGATTTTGAATCTTCTGTCCTTGCCACTTCACTGTCGTGTAATTGCTGAGCAGGGTCCTTCCTGCCTCCAAAGACTAGGGGCGTCCTAGAATGGAGTGCTGTGGGCAAAAAGGGTGAGGGCAGGGTGATCAGCTTGGAGCGCATCAGTGGGAAAATAGACATGCCGTCCATATCCACTAGGGGTGCATTTGTCAAAAATTGCTAGAATCTGAAGTACTGACCAAAAGTTCTAGGCCCTAAACAATTATCCTTTTGGTGTGGCTGCTTGTTTCCTTCAGGGTGAGAAGTCCTGTCCAAACAATAATAACAGGGTGGAAAGAGGCCATGTATAAAAGCAAGATTTATTGGTCTCCCTTATGCCATCTCCTACACCAGACAGTGAAAACCCCTGTGCTTATCAGACCCCTGGCCTTTTAGAGCTGTTATCAGTACATGTAGGAGGTAGTGTTTCCTGGCCTCAGTCATATTCTACTATCATTGGCCCATATGTAGGATTTTTTTTTGTGGGGGTCTTATAGTCAGTGAAACTTCTCCCACCCTTTTGGACCCTTCCAAGAAGCCGGCAGTCAATGGCCACATGATATGCTCTGTGCATTCTTACACAAAATGGAAGACTGGATTCTACTCAGATAGGAGTCTATCACTGAGAGAATCTGCCTATAGTAGAGTAGCATAGATTCTTTGCCAAATAGGCATGATTAAACACATAGAAATTTATTTCTTAACCAGGAGTGGTGGCACACACTTGTAATCCCAGTACTTGGGAGGCTGAGACAGGAGGATCGCAGGTTTGAGGCCAGCCTCAGCAAGTAGTGAGGCTCTCATCAACCTAGTAAGACCCTGTTTCACATTAAAAAATAAAATAGGGCTGGGGGTGTAGCTCAGAGGTAGAACGCCCCTGGGTTCAATTCCCAGTATCACAAAAAAAAATTTTTTTTAAAGAAATTTCTTTCTTGCTCAGGGTAGTTCCAGATTGGTGGAAGATACTTTTGTGTATTCAGAAACTCATACAGAGGGTGATTTTACATTTTCAACATGTAGCTTTCAAGGTTATTCTAAGCGTTGACATCCTAGACAGTTTTATGTGTTGTACCCCAAAAGTGATAATCATCATTGATTCCTACTTCCCACTGGCCAGAATTCAATCTCATGATCATACCTGATATAGACTGAATAGTGTTCCCCCAAATTTATATGTTAAAGCCCTAACCCCCATGTGACCATATTTGGAGATAGGGCATATAAGGAGGTGATAAAGGTTACATGGAGTCATAAGGATGGGGCCCTAATAAAATAGGAGCACTTATAAGAAGAGGACAATGAGATGTCAGGGCTCTCTCGCCACAATGTGCAGACCCAGCAAGAAGGTGGTCTTCAGCAAGCGAGGAAGAGAGCCCTCACCAGGAGCTGAGTTAGCTGGCATGTTGACCTTTGACTTCTGAGCCTCCAGAACGGAGAGAAAATCATTTCTGTTGTTTAAGCCTCCCAGTCTGTGGTATTTGTTATGGCAGCCTGAGCTGATTAATACAGGGTCTCAAACTACAAATACAAAGGAGGCTTGGAAATATGGTATACAACTATAAATTACAGCTGTGAGTCCAAGAAGTAGAAAATACTCAGAATTCATTGTAGTTCAGTAGATCATTTTTCTCTACAATAAGTTTCGAAGTTGGATAAAAAGTTGTTTCTAAAAGCTCAGCATTATCTGAAAAACTATTTTAATCTTTTTCGATTCAGTATAATACAATTAGCTTCATTATGGAGAAGGGTCTCCATACATTAAGATAGAATATTAAAGAGTGAAAGGAATGGTTTTCATCTGCGGGGTGTCACCATCAACATGTAATGATCAAGTAATAACAAAAACTATGATAGCTATCACTGTTAACATAATGTTGAGGGATACTCTGTGCTAGGCATGAATGTATTACAGATAATTTGTGTGTGTGTGGTACTGGAGATTGAACCCAGGGGCACTCTACCCCTGAGCTACACCCACAGCCTGATTTTATTTTTTATTTTGAAACAGGGTCTCACTAAGTTGATGAGGTTGGCCTCAAACCTGTGATCCTCCTGTTTCAGCCTCCCAAGTACTGGGATTACAGACATGTGCCACCATGCCCGACAGATCATTTGTTTTAAATTATAGTTAAAAATTCTGAAGGATATCAGTCATTTGGTTTCATGTAAATTATGGCGTATACAAATTATCCCTATAATATCACTTTTCATGGTCTGTGTTTGAGAAGTAGACAGTGAGATCTAGTGGTCACAATAGTTGAACATATCTTTCTATCATCATGAATTATGTGTAGCACACAAGGATAAATTTCCTGGTGTGCTGACTGTTAAGACATGATTACAAATTAACTTGGTGCTCCACTTTAATATAAAATGTGAAGAGTTATTGTTGGTAGTAGTTGTAGTCTTGTTTGGAGGCTAAATGTGGATTCTACCATGGTAGTATGGTTTATTTGTTAAGACTATAAACTTTAGGCCGGGTGTGGTGGTGCACACTTGTAATCCCAGTACTTGGGAGGCTGAGACTGGAGGATCCGGGTTCACAGCCAGTCTCAGCTACTTAGTGAGGCCTCCGCAACTTAGTGAGATCCTGTTTCCAAATAAAAGAATAAAAAATAGGGCTGGGGGTGTACCCTGGAGGTAGAATGCCCCTGGGTTCAATCCCTGGTACCACCAAAAAAAAAAAAAAAGACTATAAGCTTTAGAGTCAATTAACCAAAATTCAGATCTTGGCTCTAGCACCTATACAACATGTTGCTTTGGAAAAGGTTACTCAAACTCACTTTCTTCCATCACCAGATGTAGATAATAATCACACCTATCTCTTGTAATCATAAGTATTAAATGAATTAATATATGTAAACAATTAGAATGGGCATGGCACCTCATAAAGTCTCAATATATGGCATATATTACTACCATTTCTACTGTTATTATCCCTGGAATGTGGTGTCCTGTGAATATTATCCAGCAATGGATAATATTTTATCCAGCAATGGATAATATTTTCAGTAGAGAAAAGTTTGAAAACAATGTTCTAATCTCTAAATAAGAACCATATCTGTTTAGCCTGATGAGTCTTACAAGAAAGTCATTTTAGATGATGATGATGATGATGATGATGATGATGATGATGGCTATTTCTGTCTTGGTAGCATTTGTAATCAGTACAGCACCATTGCTGACAGAGTTAGTGAGGTTCCTGCCAACACTGAGGAGCTGGTATCCCTCATTGGCTTCTTAAAGAAATCCAGTGATGTCACCGTCTTCAGACTCAGGAGGCAACTTAGAGATGCAATTGAACGACTAGAATTCCTGATGGACTATGCAGACTTGCCCCGTAAGTCCAGTGCCATATATATATATATATATATATATATATATATATATATATATATGTATATTTCATATTTTTATTTATATAAAGGATATAATATATCCCATGTTTATATTTTAAGAATAAAGAGTTTGGCAAAGGAGGGATATAGGAATTCTACCAGTAAATATTGGGAGAGCTGCTTTTCAGCTTCCCCAATATGTTAGAGGCACTAATTCCACACTCCACAGGAATTTGAGTCACACTAAGGGAATCTTGTTAGACAAATGGAAGACATTTCTAGAGATTTGACCTCTAGCTCTGAGATGCCTGTATTAGGCATCTTGGATCTAATGTCCTGGAAATGTCACTTCCAAATGCAAAATCCTTCTTATGAGTCAGTAGATTTTACTTTCCTATGCTCTTAATACAATCCCACCTTTGAGGGGACCAGGACACTTTCCTTCATGCTCTTGTGAAAAAAATGTTCAAAAAGACCCTTGAAGGCTTTTTGGGTCAAGTTGAAGTTTTGAAGTAAGGACAAGGTCCTGAAAGAAAAGTTGATATGCTTTCCACACGCCATTTTCCATCTGAAAATACAAGTTACCTGGTGTTCACAATGTGTGTGTGTAGGAGGAAAAAGGGAGGGTTGATGAGAGGGAAAGGTGAGAACTGGGAGTAAAAAGTGGTTCCCAAACATCCTCCCATACATTCATGAGCTGGATCTGAACCACACGTATACACGCTCGACTCTCATTGTGTCTGCCGCCTAAATTCACAGGGAAACCCAGGGCATTTTAATTGACCCAAGCTATAACTGAAAGAGCATCTGACATTAATACTGTCACTGCCATTTAACCAAAGGGAAACTAAAACTAAAATGAGGTGAGAGAGTTTGAAGTGTCAAACCAATAGTTCAACCCAGGTTTTCAACTCTAATGAGACCTAGCCTCGGAAGCCACTAGAACAGAGCGGTTAGAACATAGGCTTTGGAGTTGGTTAGACCAGGATTCAAATTCTGCTCTGCTACCTTCTAGCAAGGGGTTCTCGACCACTTGGCTTAACCACTCTGTTTCCCTTCTATAAAATATGAAAATGATAGTACCATCTACCTTCTAGCCTGGCCCCTACCTAGCCAGTGCCCGATATGTGTTGACTACGATTCATCCATAGTGGGTCCATTCAACTCATTGCCACCCTACATCCACTTCTGTCAACCTTGTGCCTTGCTGAATTAATTCCCCACATGCTGAACAGTGACCTGGATCCAACTGTGTGTGTTTTGCAGAAGAGGATATCAAACTGAACAGCACTCTGTTCCTCTGGCCAGACCAGATTGAAGATATCTTTGAAAACAGCCGAAACCTGCTCCTTAGCAAGAGGGATCAGGCAGAAATGGACCTGATTAAAAGGTACAGGGAGAGTCTGGGATTGTTTTGGAAATGAAACCCAGCTTTATAACCCACCCTGTAGGTAGGTTCCTGGTTCTGTCTAGAGCCCCCCTCCCCATAGCAGTGTGGGGGCGAAGGCTGAAGACAGTTGGTGGAGAAGGGATTTCCTGTTATTTCCCACTGAGGAATGTTCTCTTTAATCCTGCTTCACTGTAGTAATCCCTGCCAATGTCTTTCCTCCCTGCTTTGAATAATTGGAATTTGGCAGAACAGAGAGAAACAAGCAAAAAATAGTGGCATGTAATAACAGCCTCCACGGTAACAATAGCAAAAGTGTCAGCCTTACATTGGAGACCACAGACCTGTGCGATATCAAGACAGGGAAAATAAAGGCATGGTAGGGGGCAGAGAAATTGTATGTTTTGCAGCTGTCTTGTTCAGTGCTAATGTGGCTGTAGTCATTTTTCCATTCATGATGTGTCGATGGATACTTACTATGTGCTATGCTCTATGCGAGACATGCATGTGTGTGTGTGACTGCTAAATGAAGATTTGAATCCAGTGACAGATAAAATATATAGACACATTGAAAAATCTGACAGTGTCAAGTGAAAGGGGCCAAGTGCCATGCACACGATAAAAACTACACACACACACACACACACACACACACACACACACACACACGTTTGTAACACTTTCATTATGAACTACAGACTCATACCAATTATCCTGTCTCCTTCACACTTAGAACTCCCACAGCCCAACTACAGCTGCCACAATCCCTGAAAATACAAGAAAGGATAGAGAAAAGTAGAGATTTCTACACAGAATGGAGGTTTGAGCTGAAAAGTAAACCCATTTAGTTCCTACCTTGAAAATACAACCTACCTTCCCTCAGGTGTGTGAAAAAAATGTCTGTGTATTTTTCTTCCTATGAGCTTCTCCCTGGCACCTATTGGATACTGTCTCCAGAGGCCAGAACTTAGCCTGATGGGTCAAACTGATTTCTTTTTAAATCCATAGACCATGTTTTAATGCAGTTTAGGATCTGCAGCAAAATTGAGCAAAAAGTACAAAGGGTTCCCATCTAACACCCCCTCCCACATACTCACATACACAGCCTCCTTCATGGAACTGATTTTTATGCCTAATCAGAAAGCAAAACCATTTTTTGTTGGATGAGTGAACAGAAGCAAGTTTCATCATCTCTTCGTGCTTCAGTAACCCTCATCTGGAAAATGGAATGACATTAGAGCCTATCTCGTTGTGCTGAGGTATGAAGTAAGGTGAGCTGAGATTGTGCCCTCATGGCATCCAGTGCATGATAGGCATTCAAAACTCATCCGCTTCCTCCTCCCTCTTAACAACGACCTCTTTGAGCTGAAAAATACTTAACTTCCAAACCACTGCCTTACAAATATTTCAGAATATTACTGTAAGACTAACTGAAGACAGTAAGTGCTGTGGAAATTAAGAGGAGTAAGGATTGTCCCTGGGAGAAGTGGGAACAGTTGTCACTCATGGTGACTAGAGAAGAGTGCCAGCTTGATCCCATCAACTGGTTCCTGAGCTCAGCAGCAAAGGCCAGCAGAGGAGCCATTCTAGAAGAGACTCCACAAGGCAGTCCTAGGCTCAGCCCTCTGTTTGGTTACCCTTAAACATCCATGCTGCCCATCATTTTGCATTCATCTTGAGAGCAACCTGTGAGGGCTGAGTAATATTCATGTATTCATCTATCTTCTGTGAAAACAGTCCTATTTCCTCTCCAAGAAACTTGACCTAATTTTCCCAACCCTCATTAATTTTTAGCTTTGGTGCCAACTGTTCTCCATCAGCTGCCTCCACCTTACCCTGTAGTCCATTTCCTCCCACTCTCTGTCTGAGAGGCTGATGCCCAGTCTGCAGCCTCCGGTTCTCTTGTCTTTTGGATGTAGGCTGGGTTGTGTCCTATAGGAGGCTGAGGCTGGATGGTGATGGGAGGGCTTTTTCTCCTCTCCCTCCCTGCTTGGCCCTGGGCTCTGGCAATAAGTATCTGCATCCCTAGAGAATACAATGCCTGCTCCTCCACAGTTCCAGTTCTCATTGACCCCTCATGCCTAGGGGTCATAGGGCTTCCCTCCAAGGCTAGTCTCTAGGTGCCTATCCATGATTTTGTTCTTTCAACTCTACCCATATCTTACTTCTGTAAATAGTCTTTTCATTAAAGTGTATCTCTTTGAATGTCAGAATGAATTCTGTTTCCTTCCAGAATTCTAGCCAATCCACCATCTTTAAATTTCTCCATTATCCTTCTTTTGACTCCAGGGAGGATCCCACAAGTGTAACTCATTTACTCAACCTGATTTCCTGACTGTGCTGTAATATGGAATATGTATCTATAGATCTATATCTTTCTATACATAGAGAGATATTTATATATATTTATGTGACATAGTGCTAACTAATTACAAGAAGTAAAATAATACTATTAGTATTAATGTAATCACCGAGCTTATATACCATTTTTCCCTCTGGGAAAAATTCATCAGAGATTCCTCTTTGTATGTGAGTACAGTATGTGGAGCTTCAGAAAGAATTTTGGTGATATGAAAAGCCACCTGCAGAAATGAATTGTGTGGACAACAGGCAAATCAACTTTGTCCCCCTTTTCTCCCACTAGGGGAGGAAGAGTGTGGCAGAAACTACCTTCTCTTTTCCCTTTTTGTGCTCTTGTCTCCATTCCTCTTCTCTGAGTACACAGAGGACAAAAGTGGTCCCTGCTTCTGTGAACATTACAAGCAAGCAGGGAGATAGAAGATAATGTAGGTAAATGCAGAAGCTCTATGAAGAAAATGGCAGGGAAACAGAGCACAGTGATTGTGTTCAATGGTCAAGTCAGGAAGGACTCATTTAAAGAAGATGTATAGAAGGAGAGAGCAACTGGGTGCCCAGTCTAGACACCACGGGCAATGGCTTCAATGTGGGAAGACTTGGACTAAGGAGGAGGGTGGCTATTCAATTAAAGCTGTAGAGCTAGAGGAGCAGGTCCTTAAGGTCACAGTAATGAGTTTGAATTCCTTTAAATACAATAGAAAGTCATTGAAATTTTTTAATTTGGGAACCAAAAAGAAATAATTAAGTTTTAATGGTCCACCTATTTGAATTAGAATTCAAATAATTGAAATTGGTTTACATGTCTCTTAATTTTTTTAATCTGTAGGTTCCCCCTCCATTTCCTGTTATATATATTACATATATATATGTATATATTTGTGTGTGTGTGTGTGTGTGTGTGTGTGTGTGTGTGTGTGTTACTGGGGATTGAACCCAGTGAATTCTACCTCCGAGCTACACTCCAAGCCATTTTTAATTTTTGTTTGGAAACAGGGCACTATATTGCTGAGACTTCCCTTGAACCTGAAATCTTACACCACTATGCCCAGCCACAATTTATTAAAGAATCTGGGTGTCATGTACACACATATAATCCCTGTACTTGGGAGGCTGAGACAGGAAGATCACATTCGTAGCAACTTAGCAAGGCCCTGTTTCAAAATAAAAAATAAAATAGGGCTGGGATATAGCTCAGAGGTAAATGCCCCTGGGTTATATCAAATAAATTAGTTAATTAATTAATTAATTTTCCACAAATCCACACTTTGCTGATTGCACCTCTATGGTGTCATTTATCATGTTCTTCTTTCCATATATTTCATGTAAACTTGTAGAAACTGACTTAATCTTGCTAATTGATATAATATTATCCATGTTCTCCTACTCTCATGGGTGTCAGGAAAAACATAAGCTTGTCTATAGGCAAGAGTATAACATGCAAATACAAAGAAAAAGATGTCAGTCATGTTAATATCAGATAGAGTCAAATTCAAGGCAAAAACATTAGTAGTTCAAAGATGGTGACTTAAATGGGTGAAATAAAGGTAGAACAGAGCCGGGCGTGGTGGCGCACGCTTGTAATCCCAGTACTTTGGGAGGCGGAGACCGGAGGATCCGGGTTCGCAGCCAGCCTCAGCTCTCTCGTTCTCTCTCCCTGTCTCTCTCGCTTTCTCTCTCTCTCTCTCTCTCTCTCTCTCTCTACCTAGTGAGGCCCTCCGCAACTTCGTGAGACCCGGTTTCAAAATAAAGCATAGAAAATAGGGCCGGGGGTATAGCGTGGAGGTAGAACGCCCCTGGGTTCAATCCCCAGTACCGCAAAAAAAAAAAAAAAAAGGTAGAACAGTCATCAATTCTTATATATCTAATAACATTAACAATTAAATAATTAATTATTAAAATAGTTGAATAAAGTTAAGCCTGAATAAGGAGATAATGGAAATAAACAATAATTTTTAGTTTAAATTCTGTCTTTCTTTCTCTCTCATATAAACTTTCTTGTATGAGAGAGAGAAAGAAAAATAATAAGCCTTCTACCCTACAATATGAAATAACTATTCTTCTTAAATGCCCATAGGAGCTGGGCATGGTGGTGCACACTTGTAATCCCAGTACTTGGGAGGCTGAGACAGGAGGATCATAGGTTCGCGGCCAGCCTCGGCAACTTGTGAGGCCCTCTGCAACTTAGTGAGACCCTGTTTCAAAACAAAGAATAAAATAGGGCTGGGGATATAGCTCAGAGGTAGAATGCCCCTGAGTTCAATCCCCAGTACCACAAAAAAAATGCCCAAGGACATTTACAAATATTGGCCGTATTTTAGAACTCAAAAAAAATTCTAAGAAACAGAAATTATATAATGGTGTGTATTAGTTATCTATGGTGGTATAACAAGACATAGCAGATTAGAATTTTAAAAAGTTTTGAGGAACAGTATCTGTGGGTCAGAAATCCAAGTACAGCTTAGCTGAATGCCTCTGGCTCAAGGTCTCTTGTGAAGTTGGAATCAGGATGTCAGCCAAGGCTGCAGTCTCATATGAGGGCTCAACAGTGAGGACCCAATTCTGGGCCCACTCACGTGATTGTCAGTAGGATTCATTTCCTCGTGGGCTGTTGGCCAGAAATGACCCTCTATTACTTGCCACATGGGCTCTCCACAGGGTAGCTCACAACATAGCAACTGTCTTTCTTTAGAGCAAGAGAGAGAGACTGAGAGAAAAAATGAGCAAGCAAGATAGAAGTCGATCTTTTGTAAGCTAAGCTTGGAAGTGATACCCCATCCCTTTTGCTATATTTTATTTGTAAGAAATGAGTTACTACACCTAGCCTAAACTCAAGGGGAGCCAATTACAGGAAAGTACGAACATCAGGAGATGGGAATCCTTAGGGATCACATCACAGGGTGCTTCCCACACAGTGCAACTAGAAATAAAACCCAAGTCAAGTCATTTGAACTTTTAATTCTCTTGCTCTTAAGAAAAAAAGAACATTAAAACTAAAATAACAGAACTAAGTATTTTTAAGATAATAGCTAGATTTATGTCACTAAAGCAGTTCTTTTTTTAAATTAATTTTTATTGGTGCATTGTATAAAGCTGTTCTCAGTGACAAATTTCCTCATTCATTCAATGAATATTGATTGTTTGCTATGTGCCAGACACTCTGCCAAGTGCTCGAAATACAACAAGGAATTAAGGAGACAAAAACTGTGGTTGTAGATTTACATTCTAGTGAATGAGAGCAAACACTTGCATGGTGCTTATGATGTACCAGACTCAATTCTGATCATTTTAATGTTAGTTTTACTATTTTTCTATCCATATTTTATTTTTCTGAGGCATAGCAAGTTTAAGCAACTTTTCCAAGGCTATGTAGCTGTTAAGTGGCAAAGTAGCATTTAACCCAAGCCTGTTTGGCTCCAGACCCTGCCCACTAAACACTGTATTTTTCTACCTATTAGCAAATAAAGAAGTAAATTTGAGGCCTGCTTTGTTGATCATATGGATGAAGTAGGTAAATATCTGGAAAGGTCTCTGCTGATCTCTCTAGCTAAATTAGCCCTCTACAGAGTGATCTACTAATCACTCTGCTCTGTTTTGTTTTCTTTAGAGCATTTATCACTATCTGAAATATCTCATTTCATCTTTATCCTATCTGTGGATCCATCCGTCCGTCCATCTTTATTGTCTAGGTCTTTCCCCAACTAAAATACATGATCCATGAGGGTAGACAGCTTCACAAATACCTCACAAATATATTTGTGATGCCAGGAGCAGTTCTGGATAGGCACTCAATAAATATCTAATGGCTGAATAAATAAGTATTAATGTATATATATATATATATATATATATATATATATATACAAGCATTTTATATATATTTATCTGTATAGGAAAACATCTGGAAATGTTGAATCAGGCTTCCAGCTAGATCCATCTGGTAGGTGAGATGATAGGTAGTTTAACTTATTTTTTCCTCTTCATTTATTTTTAGAGAAATAGAGACAGAGAGGTAGAGAGATACAGAGACAGAGGAGGGGGAGATCTGCAAAAGATCAAATTCTCCCCAGAGCAAGCAATGGAAGGGCACAAAATGGGAAGTCCCAATGTGACTGGGCTGTCTTTATTTTCAGGTGCTCAGAATTTGAGTCGAAACTTGAAGGCTACGGCAAGGAACTGGAAGGCTTTAGGAAGCGTGAAGTGATGACTACAGAAGAAATGAAGAACAATGTTGAGAAGCTTAATGAGCTTTCAAAGAACCTAGATCAGGCGCTGGTGGAATTTGAGGTTTGGGATCTTGGGGTGGGAACTTACCACTCTGTCCGGGTCCGGTTATTCTGATTCTTGGTTTTGTTTTTTTCCTAGTGACACCTGTCAGGTAAATAGGATTGATTGATTGATTGATTGGTTGGTTGGTTGGTTGGTTGGTTGGTTGATTGATTGACCAGTTCTTTCATTGGCACTTTTAACTGCCTTTCCCACACACCCTTACATTACAACATATTTTTTGTAAGTCATTGAGCACACAAAGAGGAAATTACAATGGGTAATTGTTTCCATGTATTGAGCATTTATAATGTGCTCAGAGATGTGCAGAGAGACTCATGCATGATATTTAATGCCAGAAAAAAACCTTTGGAGTTTGTTATCCCCATTTAACCCTAAAGTGGAAGAACTAAGGCTTGGAGACACTAACTTTCCTCAAAGGTCAGCTAGTAAGTTTTCTAACCATTAAGTTCTTACTTTTGAAGCAAGTCCGTGTAGGAAAGCTTATAAACAGTCATACAAACAACTAAAGTATATACGGAAATGATGAAGATGAAAATGGAGACAGTGGTACACTGGGAACAAAGATGATGGTGGCAAGTAGCAAATTATCCCACAGTGCCCGCCAGCTAGACCTCAGCTGCCATGGCCCCTCTGAGGTAGCAGAGGGACCGTCTTGCTAGAGTCCTTTCTTTATTTTCCTTTTACCCATCAGATAAATGAGCACCTTCTCCACTTGGTTTTCAGGGTTCTGAGGAATGCTATAGGGGCTTCTAGGGTTTGGCAGAACCACCTTCCCAATACACAGCATCCCCTTTTGCCCTGCAGTTGATCAATAAGGAGGAAGAGCTGCTGGAAAAGGAGAAAAGTACCTTCCCTCTTCTGCAAACCTTGATGACCAACAAAGTGCCTTATGAGCAGCTGTGGGTGACAGCCTACGAGTTCAGCACCAAGTCGGAGGAGTGGATGAATGGTAGGCCACGTCCTCACCCTGCTGGGACAGAATGGTGATGGGGAAGGGGATCTAGCAAGGCAGTTCCGAAATCAGCTTTGCCCTTTGATATTGGCTGGACATTTCAGCAGATTCTGACACTCTGGATTAAGACAGCCACAGTCAAAATTTTCTGATATGATCATGAAGGTGGAGAGCAAAGAGCCAGAACTATTTCCAGGGTAAAATAGAATCAGTGGCACCCAGAGCCATGGACTGGGCAGTGGCTCAGAGAGGCAGATGGAGGAGGGGGTGATGAGATGGCAGATCCTCTGTGGTGCAGCTTCAAGAACAGCGAGTGTGCCCTAGATGTCTGTAAGTTACCTCTCTCTCCTGGCTCTGGAGTCCAGGGAGGTATGGAGGAGGTAGAATCAGTAAGACCTAGTGATTGATCTGATGTGGAGTAAGGGACAGGGAGGAAGAAGGAAGAACCCAAGGTGACTTCCAAATCACTGGCTCAGGCAATTTGGTGGGCCTTGCCTTCACTGAACAGAGAAATTAAAAATTTGTTGGGGAAGAAACCATCAACTCGAATACATTGAGTCTGAGGTGAGTGTAAACATCCAACTTGGAATATTAATTAGTAGTTGAGTATATCAGTATGGATTTTTGGAGATGGGCTTGGGTGGTATGATTTAATTTGGGGAATAATTGATGTATAGATTATAGTTAAAACCATGGGTGACATCACCTGTGGAGAATGTTTAAGAGCAAAGGATAATAACAGATACGCTTAAGCTTATTTCCATGCTTCAGTATTATAAACACAATTGGGATGAGCATCTTAACTGCCAATATTCTGTATACAACTATAATTATTTTATTTCCTAAAAGTGAAATGGCTGGATCAAAGGGTATGTTAGGAAAATTATTAGGATTTAAAAACTACTTTTGTTATTATCTTCCAGAAAAGTTATACATCTTTTTTGGTACTAGGAATTGAACTCTGGGTCATTCTACCTCTGAACTATACTCTTAGCCCTTTTCATTTTCTATTTTGAAAAAGAGTCTTGCTAAGTTGCTGAGACTGTCCTTGAATCTGCAATCCTCCTATCTCAGCCTCCCAAATACTGGGATTACAGATTTGTGCCACCATGCCCAGCTAAAGTTACACATTTTAATTCATTCTTCTGTCATCAGTTTTTAAGAGTACCCATTCCTCACACCTTCAACAAATCTGGGAAAGAATAGCTTTGAAAACTTTTTTTTTGCTAATTTGATGTTTAAAATGGCATCTTCTTTTTATTATTAAAACTTATTCTTTCCTTTGATTACCATTGAAGTTGAATGTGTATTGAGAAGTCAAATTCCTTGTGTTATAAACCTCGGGGAAAGTGATTCAGACTGAGAGATGCTGTTTCCTTGGCCTGGTTAATTGCGGGTCACCCAGGCACGTCCCTTCCTCTGTTGGTGGCTCACTCTCACAGTAAAGTGGTCATCAGACCTAGCTAATATATTCATCCCACTGGTAAAGTCACTGATAATCTGTCCACCCCTCCCAAGCAGAGGCTACTCCTTGTCTTGTAGGTACTTTTCTATTCTAACCCAGCACCTATAATATTTCTGGTGCATATTTCTTTTTTTTTCTTTAGTTTTATTTTTTTGGTTACTCAACAGAAGTGTTGAGTTGATAAAGCATGTTTAATAGATGAAAGTGCATGCTTAATAAATGAAAGTCCAGGCAGCCCTGAAAGAAAAGTGATTTTGAGTAAATTAGCAATCATGATGTAAGAGTTAATGCTAACTTGAAATATCCAGAGGGAAGCAGCAGTATGGGAATATTTGGGCTGAATATGAAACCCAAGTGCTAAAGATTCCCTGGAAAAGAAAAGAAAGAGAAGGAAATAAATGTTTTGGAGCACTTTTTTTAAGAAAGTGTCATTCTTTGTTTTCTAAATGAGAGAGGGAGAGAGAGAGAGAGAGAGAGAGAGAGAGAGAGAGTGTGTGTGTGTGTGTGTGTGTGTGTGTGTGTGTGTGTATGGCACTGGGGCATTGAACCCAGGGGCATTCTACCTCCAAGCTACACCTCAGCCCCATTCTATTTTTTATTTTGAAATAGCATCTTACTAAGTGGTGGAGGGCCTCAATAAGTTGCGGAGGCTAGCTTTGAATCTGTGATCCTCTGTCTTGGCCTCCCAAGTACTGATTACAGGAGTGCACCACTACTCCTGGCAAATAATTTCAAACTCACAAAAAAGTTATATAAAACTTGCCTTAACTATGCAGAGGGCACCCATGTCCCCATTCACCCACATTCCCTAATTGTTATTCCACAGCATGTGTGGAACTCCTTTTAATACTACTAATTACAACAATTGATACGTAACTATATCCAGTATGTGCTAGGCATGATGTTAACCACCTATGTTGTCTCAACCCATTTTCCCAGTCACCCTTCAAGATGTCCATTATCACCCTGGATCACAGGTGATGCTGCTGAGGCTTAGACAAGTTCAACAGCACACCCAGAGTTTTATTGGCTACGTAGAGGTTTCAAATCCAGACCCCACCCCAGAGCCCATGCTTGTTCTAATACTCATACAACTGGTGCAGTCCTCAGTTCCATTCAGGGAACTAAAGGTACACATGACACATGTCTGCCCGATGATCTTACCCTTCCCTCATCTCATCCTTTTTATTTCAGGCCCCCTCTTTTTACTGAATGCTGAGGAAATCGCGGAGGAGATAGGGAATATGTGGAGGACGACCTATAAGTTGACCAAAACCTTAGCTGATGTGCCAGCACCTCGGCGCTTAGCAGAGAATGTCAAGTTGAAGATTGAAAAGTTCAAGCAGCACATTCCTGTTCTCACCATTTCCTGTAACCGGGGCATGAAAGAACGGCACTGGCAACAGGTTACTGTCACTCTCTCCCCCTCCCCCGGGGGACCTGCCCATACCTGGTCCTGGTGGCCCTTTGGAAGGCAGAAAACATTACTGAGTCAAGCTGCTCCTTGCTGAAAGGAGAATTTACTTGAATCCAAGGGGGTAGTAATGGGGTGATAGCCTTCTGCAGGAAGGGAAGGGGTGGGATATGGAATGAACTTCCTGCTTCAGGAAAAGGTTGACCCTTTTCTTCAGGACCCCATTTCTGGTGGTTGGACATTGTTCTAGCCAAAGGGTTGGAAAGGGAGGCTACAAAGGGTCTCCTTGTCTGCTTTCTTAAGCAAATGACTGCTGGAGGTCCTAAAGGGTGATAGGGTGTTAAATTATAGTGAAAAATCTTGATTTGTTCCTTGACCTAACATACATAAAAAAAGAAGGGCACATCTTTCCCTGGAGGCTTGCCAAAAATGCCAGATGATTCTTCCTCAGACTGACTTTGCTGTGGAGTGTCATGGCCAAACAGCCTATGTTCAGAAATAATTCTGCCCTCTTCTTTCAGCTCTTTGAGCCTATAAATGAGAATAATAAATATTCTCCCTAAAAATAGCAGGGACTTTTTTTTATAAGCAACCAAGTGTGAGGGTGATACGTGTGGTGTGAGCACTAAGCAGAAAAAAGAAAACTCACCGTGTTTCTAAAATAATCATCCCATTGGAAGGCTAGCAATGGCCTTGAAACGTCCTCTACCCGGGAGTTGCTCAGTGCAGAGGGAGAGATGAGACTGGCTCCCATGGGCAGGTTCTTCTCTGGCTTGGCCTGAGGTTCCCTCTCTCAAAACCACGGACAAGACTGAGGACATTGTCTCTGGAAGGACCCACACTAACAACACATGCGCTACCTTTAAGAGAACCTGAGCCCAGTGGCTAGGAGCATTTAGACCTCTCCTAGTTCTTGCTACATGAAAGGTTTAGGATTTTTCTGTAGGGAGGAGCTACTTTCAATTTCCCAGAAAGACTTGAGACTCAAGCAAGACAAGGGAGAGGTCATCTGAGTGGACCTGGTCTTGCAGCATCGTGGCAGGGGATCTACAAAGGGCAGCTGTCCTCACTTGGTGCTCACAGGCTTCTCCCTGGGGACCTAGCTGCACTAGACCTTTAACCTGTTTAGAGGGTTACAGGGGTGGGTAGACAGTTGGTCTCTGTTAGTGCCAGGTTTCTCTCTGCCATGGCATTATTGAAAGTGTCCTCATCAATGGCATTTAAAGAACACTCCAGGGGGGGTCCATTCCTTACACCTGGTCCTTCCTCTGTGATCATACTGTTCTTACATGTGGGCACTTTAAAAATCCCAACCATTCCTAGACATTCATAATTCTCATTTGAAGACCACTTAGATTGGAAAAAATATTCCTTAGAATTATAATATAATAATAATAATAATAATAATAATAATATAATAGCTAAAATGTGTAGGGTACCAGCTATGTCCTGGGTACTGTATTTACAAACATTATTTGGATTCTCCCATTTCATCCTCCCAACAGCCTTTTGAAGTAGGGACTATTATTATCTCTGTTTCGCAGGTAGGAAGAGTGAGACTTGGAGAGATTAAATAATTTATCCACTGGCAAGGAGGGAATTGGAATCCAATTCAGCTTAACAAGAAAGAGGAAAAGAGGGCAAAAAATATCAGGCAGATGAAGGGAGCAGCCAGTAGGGGGCAGTAAACCATAGGTAGAGTGGAGCATGGCCCCAGAAAGGTGGCTGATGAGGAATGATCCCCTAAGGAAGCCCAATGGGCCAAGAAGGAAAAAGTGGACTCAGAAAGGACAAAGGTCACCAGGAGCACTGGGGGCTGGCCCTACTCAAGAGCCCATTTCTGCCTGCAGTGTAGGTTACACCCTGAGCCACTCCAGTGACAGCCCCAGACCAGGGAAGCCATTGTCCGCCCTCAGGCCTAACCTAGGTCCATTTGCACAGACTCTGGCTCTGAAGGCAAAGCCACTTGTATCTCTCAGTATTAGAGGACAGAGTTTCTGGAATCACAGGGTGTCTGTGCCATGGTTCCTGGCCACTTACCAGCATTTAAGCAGGAAAAACCAGTGTCCTATGTTTTGGGGAATAGACTTTTCAGATATTAACAAAGGGGTTGCTACTATGGTTTAAAATAAGGCGGAACAAGGTAACATATCCCCTGAGGGAGAAACTGCACTGTTATATACCAAAGATGGCCCTATGACCAACCAGGACAGTGCTATCCAATAGAAAAAAATATAACACCAGCCATATGCAAATTTTGAAGATCCTAATAGCCACATTTTAAACAGTAAAAGGAAACTGGTGAAATAGATATTATGAATATATTTTATTTGACCAAGTATACCCAAAATATTTATAATTTATACATTAATATGACAATGTTAATGTGGAATACTTGGAATGTGATATGTTTTTACACTTAGAACACACTGATTAGTTTAGACTAATCACATTTCAAGTGCCCAAGAGCCACAAGGTGCTAATGGCTACCCACTGGGCAGTTCAGGTCCAGGCCCTTAGATTTAGATGCTTTCTCAATCTCTATAATTAGCCAAGATAACTTAAAAAATAAAACTCCCCATCTCTGAGTCCTTACTATGAGCTAAGTACCGTGCCAAATGCTTTACATAGCTTCATCCTTTAGTCCCAGAGAGAGTATGTTGCTCTGGGCTACTCTTTCAGGTATAAAGAATAAATGAGATCCCAGGGCCTCCAGGAACAGTTGTGCCCCACACACTCTAGGAAATGCTATTTTTGTGTGCTACAGCAAGAATTGTACTTTATATAGTTATGCAGTACGCAACTTGTGTAACAGAACATAGAAGACCTGTGAGGGTCACTAGAGTTTGATGGATAAGAGCTCTGGAGTCAGAATGCATCCAAGTCCCAGTTCTGCCTTTTATTAGCTGGGTGGTCCTGGACAAGATAGTTTCTTTGTCTCAGATTCCTTATATGTACAATGGGAGTAGTGATACATTAGTATCTTCTTTATCCTGTTATGAAAATGAAGTAAGTGCACAAAGATCCTGAGATAGTGCCTGCTACATAGTCAGCCCTCAATATTCATTACTTTTATTAATTCCATTAACCTAGTGGTCCTCCAGGTGTCCTCAGAACCCAGACTGGAAGCTATTAGAGTTATCTGGTTCATTCATGTTCTATAAATACTTGCTGGTGCCTACTAAATACCACACACCAGGGACACAGGGCTAAGACAGAACATTACGTGACTCCCATGCCCCTTCCTGCTCTGTCATACTCTGCTCCTACAGGGGCTAGGCAGAGACAAAGTCAGGCAGCTGGTGAGGCTTTTCATAAAGCCTCATCCCCCCTTCAGTCCCCACCTCCTCTTCAGCACATGAGACCTCACACCACCCAGATCTTTCAGTGTGACTTTTGAGAAGTGTTCAAAAGTCATCAGAGCCTTTGCTTACGACCTTTTGCAGGGATATTTGTACTTAAGAGGTAAGCTTGGGGTAGTATTTACACCAGAGGAATGGAAGATTTCCAACAGGTAGGAACGCTGGGATAGAAAGGGAGGTATTTTGAAGGGGGGGTCATTCCTCTTTCCCACCATCCTCAGATCACAGAACTTGTGAGTCTTTCTGTTCCATGGACTCATGACAGCAAATGTTTACTGAGCTTCTGTTACAGACCAGGCCTTGCACAAGACCCCTGGAGCACAATAACAAATCAGACCCTGTCCCTGCCCTCAAGGTATTCACAAACTGAAAGGGAGACCTACCCCAGTAAAGGAGATAGTACAACATGGCTCTAGGCTGCATCCTGAGTCCTCAGACCTACACGGTTGTGTTCAATAGCCAGTAGCTGCACATGGCTATTTAAATTTGAGTTAATTAAAATTAAACAAAAATGAAAAATCAGCTTCTCAGTCACACTAGACACATTTTCAGCGCTCAACAGCCTCCTGGGGCTAGTGGCTACAGTGTTGGAGAGGAGAGATAACATTTCCATTGTCGCAGAAAGTTCTGTTGGGTAGCACTACCTTAGACAATAAACACTTGTTTTCTTCTTTTCTGTGCAGATCAGTGAGATTGTTGGCTATGAAATAAGACCCACTGAAACAACCTGCCTCTCGAATATGCTGGAGTTTGGATTCGGCAAATTCATTGAAAAGTAAGGCTCATTCCTTCCTTCTGGAAGGTTTTTGGGTCCAAGTATCTGTAAGTTTCCACATATACGACTGGCCTTATATCAGTCTGGTCATTTTCTCCTTCTGGTTTAGGGCGACTTAAGACTATTTAATACCCCTCTCCATTCAGCTGACTTACTACTGGTGAAACTTTTGTTTTAAACTGTAGAGCTGGTGATGGGTTAGGACTAGAAAATCGTCAGGGATTTTATTTCAAAGGGAATTTTTTTTTTTCAAAGAGCTTTGAACCTCAGCTTCAAGCCAGCTCTTGGTGACATGGAACAAAACCAATCAGCTGTCATCAGCCTCAGTTTCTTCTTCTTTAAACAAACAAACAAGCAAACAAACAAGCAGGGAGTGGCCCTCTGAACTCTAAAATCCCATAAAATATGGTCCAATAAAAGGATTTTTTCCTTCCCTTCTCCAAATGCCCCTGGAATTCATGTGTGAGAATTTGTACTAATTGAATTGCTGTTTTTAGAACCAAAGACTCTCAGGACCCTGTTTGCTTTTCTACATTTCCTTCAGGGCGATGGATGGGGAGAGTTTATGGGGTCTATGAGAGTTTATGGATGGGGTCTAACTGGAGACCCGTTAGACAACTGGGTTCAGGTCTAATGGGATGTCCCTGATTCTCAGAGTGTAGCGCCCAGAGCCACTGTGTCCACATCACGTGGGAGCTAGTTAGAAACACGTGCTCAATGCCTACCATCTTGGTTTCAACAAATCCACCAGGTCAGCGCTGTCCAAGGCAGGAGCCACTAGCCACCTGTGACTATCGAGCCCTTGAAATGTAGCAAGTCTGAGTTCAATGTGCTGGAAGTTGAAAATATAGGCTGGATTTCAAAGACTTATTAAGAAAAAAGAATGCACCATAACTTACAATTTTAATATTGATTATATGTTGAAATGATAATATTTTTGATATAGTGAGTTGAATAAAATAAATTGTTGAAACTAATTTCACCCGTTTCTTTTTACCTTTAAAAATGTGGCCACTAGAAACTTTAAAATTATGCGTGTGGCTCATGTTACATTTCTAAAGGACAGTGCTGCTCCAGGTGAAACTAGTACTCGCTGGAGTCCAAGAACTCCTCCTCCATACTGCAGCAGACCAGGTCCAATCCAAGGTGCTTCCCAGCCAAGCCTCTGGCACCTGAGTGCTCTGCTGCCCCCCAGTACCACCATACTGTCCCACATTAACAAGCAGGCCTAAAGACATGTACCTTTCTCCAAGTTTAGGCTCCAATCAGATCCCAGTACCCATAGTTCCACATCTGTAAATTCAACCAACCGGGAGTCAAAAATATTTAGGAAAAAAATTGCATCTGTACTGAACATGTACAGACCTTTTTCCTTGTCTCTACTCTCTACATAATTTTTTTTTTTTTTGTGGTACCGGGGATTGAACCCAGGGGCGTTCTACCTCCACACTACACCCCCGGCCCTATTTTTCTTTTACTTTATTTTGAAACCGGGTCTCATGAGGTTGTGGAGAGCCTCACTAAGTAGAGAGAGAAAGAGAGAGAACTGAGGCTGACCGCGAACCGGGATCCTCCGGTCTCCGCCTCCCAAAGTACTGGGATTACCAGCGTGCGCCACCACGCCCGGCGTCTCTACATAATATAATAAGTGTGGACATAGCTTTTACATTGCACTAGGTATTTAGAAGTAGTCTAGGGATTATTTAAAGTGTGCAGGAGGATGTATGTGGGTTATATGTAATTGCTGTAGCATATCAGTTTTTTTGGTAGAATAAAATAAGACAAAATACTTCTAACTTAAGAACAACTGTCAAGTATGACTTAAAATGCAAATGATTTCACAGGAGCCGGGGTTGATCGGCTTGGGAGTTCATGAGGCAGATAAAGGGACTTGAGCATCCTCAGATTTTGGAGCCCCACAGGGGGTCCTGGAACCAACTTGCCACTGATGCTGGGGGATAATTATATTTTCTTTTTTTTTTTTTTGCGGTACCGGGGATTGAACCCAGGGGCGTTCTACCTCTGCGCTACACCCTTGGCCCTATTTTTTATACTTTATTTTGAAACCGGGTCTCACGAAGTTGCAGAGGGCCTCACTAAGTAGAGAGAGAGAGAGAGAGAGAGAGAGAGAGAGAGAGACAGGGAGAGAGCGAGCTGAGGTTGGCTGCGAACCCGGATCCTCTGGTCTCCGCCTCCCAAAGTACTGGGATTACAAGCGTGTGCCACCACACCCGGCGACAATTATATTTTCTCAAAGAGCCTCACTTTCCCTCAACAAGATGTTTCCGAGAGACACCAGCTATTATACTGTACCAAACATTTCATATACATTAACAAATTTATCCATTACAACAACCTATATTCTATCCAATATTCTTCTCATATTACAGATGAGGAAATAAACTGAGGATTAGAGAGGTGAATTAACTAGCAGTCAGTAACAGCTAGTCATTGAAAGGACCAAGATTTCAAGCCAGGCAGGCAGACTTCAAGCCTTAACCATTCATTACTCTTTATTGCCTAAAAATCATATTCATCTAAGGAGACAGGGACTGAGCAAATAAAAATGCAGCTACTGTTCCTCTTTCCATGTAAGTGTGCTCCTTTCCATGCAGGTGTGTTCAAGTATGACAAATTCAGAAGGGGTGATACTTTGGACACTTTTTAAAATACTTTTATTGGTGTATTGTATTTATGCATCTTAGTGTAATTCAAAGTGCTACAAACACACATGCACACAGCACTTGGTATGTTTCCCCTCTCATCTCACTCCACTCTCTCCTCTTCCCTCCTCGTACCTGTTAGTGAGTTTGGTAGCGATGCATACCTTCCTATATGGACATAACATTATTTGAATTGATCTGTAAAATGGGAAGAACAATAGTAGCTAGGTGATTAGAGTCATTATGAAAATTATGAGATAAGGCATTGACTTTTTCAGGTTCCTGTTACTATAAAAAATACCTTAGACTGGGGAATTTATAAACAACGGAATTTTATTGTTCACAGTTCTGTATGCTGAGGAATCCAAGATCTAAGCACTGGCAGATTCAGTGTCTGGTGAGGGCCTGTAGATGGCTCTCATGGGTGGCACCTTCTTTCTGCATCCTCACATGGTAAAAGAGGCAAGAGAGTTACCTCAAGCTTCCTTTATAAGGGGCATTAATCCCATTCGTAGGGGTGGAACCCTCCTGACTTAATCACTTCCCAGAGGCCCCGCCTCCTAAGATCATCACATTGGGTATTAGGTTTCAACATATGAATTCTGGGGGACAGCAACATTCGTGTCTAGGTAACTCAGCTGCGGTGTGATGTGATGTGTGAGGTGTGATGTGCCTCCATCCCACTCACAGCTGATGCAGCGGCATCACGGCCCGTGGTTAATGAGCTTCTCTAGCATATTTGGTTGAGACCAACTCTCAATACACTTTCATGAATTCCCAAATTGATTAATCTCTCCCCTGTATAATTATTTGCATTTTAAGTCATATCCTTGTTCATAAGGCACATTGCAAATATTTTGTCTTATTTAATTCCACCAACAGCTCTATGATATGGGCAGATGGGGACCTGAGGCCCATCAAGTGACTTGGCCATGGCCCACAGCCAGTGGGCGTGGAGGCTGGGCTCTGTGACTCCTTGTCTCATGCTTATCTGGGCTGGCACCTGCCTTTATTAATTATTCCCAAGGTGCCCATTCATTTTGATTGTCTCTCAAAGGCAGCATTGGGATGATGACCATGCTTCCGAGGTCTCCATCAGTCATCTGGAATTCTCCACATCTAATCTCTCTCCCTGTGTGAGACCAAAAAAGGATTCTGAGCTCTGTTTGTGCAGCCCTATTTCACTGACCACGTGTGAGTTATTCTAGTGCTTCTTCTGACAAAGAAAGGGGAGAAGACACATATAGGGGAGGAAGAAACACTATTCTTCCCTTCCTCCTGAGAATGAGGCAGGACCCCTCTGGAATGAGGGTCTTAGGATCTACTATCAGACAAATGTAGGTCAGATAATTTCTTTATGGCCAGCTCTTAAACAGAAAGGCAGGGGAAGGTCAGAGTAATATATCTATGTTGTATGGTGTCTTTCTATGACCAACCTTAAGGAAAAGGAACTCTGGTTTCTATGACTTATTTGGGGGGAGACAGAGGTGTGGGGGACAGGAGGGTGGGAGAAGATCAGAGAGTGGCTTCATTTCTGAGGCTGCTTCTGAGGACTTCTGGTCTCCTGTAGTTCAATGTAGTCAGCTTGCCAAAGCACCATGCTTCAGGGATATTGTTTGCTGATTCTCAGCACCAGTCTATGCTAATTTGTTAATTTGCTACAAAATGCCACAAACTGGGTGGCTTAAACCACAGAAATTTATTTTCTCATGATTTTTGAGACTTGAAGTTCAAGACCAAGTTGTCGGTAGGATTGTTTCTTCTTAGGCCTTTCCCCTTGGCTTGTAGACAGCCATCTTTCCCTGTGTCTTTACATGGTCTTTCCTCTGTATGTCTGTGCCCTAATCTTTTCTTATAAGGACTGCAGTCATCCTGGAGTAGGATCATCCCTCATGCCCTCATTTTAACATAATTACCTCATTATAGAGCCGTTCTCCAAATATATTCACAACCTGAGGTACTGGAGAATAGAACTCTGACATGAATATTGGCAGGGTGCCAATAATTCAATTCATAACAGCCCAAAAAGTCAACAGTGCTGAGAGTGAGAAACCCTCCACACAATGGAAGTACTTGGCAAACCTTAGAGTAAATATTTTGGTAAAATTAAAAGTGTTTTTAAATTCTCTTAGGACTAAGCTGTAATCCTTCCTTTGACACATTTTTCTCTGCTTCCTCCTGTTGATGTTGCTATGTTTTCTTTTTAGACTAGAGCCCATTGGTGCAGCCGCCAGTAAGGAATATTCTCTGGAGAAAAACTTGGAGAAAATGAAGTTAGACTGGGTTAACATGACATTCAACTTCGTGAAATACAGGGACACGGTGAGTCTCAGTCCAACTGCAACCCCCCTGAAAACAGCACCACTTATCAAGTAGTTGATTACAGAGGTGATTCATTCAGAATTGCAACAGAACTCGTGGAAGAATAATCCTTACCTCTTGATTGCTTCCTTCTGTCTCTTCCTGTGTCATCATGCTTTTCAAATTGGAATTGGATGCATTTTCAAATTGGAAAGGCCTTTTGATTAAGTGCACTAGGCTTCTTCAGTGTAAAGGAACCGAGCATCCCTCCTGAGTTAGCATCTCCCGGGGAGAGGACAGGTCTGCGTACCTCTCCAGTGCTCCAGGGCCCTCAGAAGCATACCTGGATGGACAATGCCTAGAGAGTCTCAGATGTTAATATGTGCAGGAATCACTTAGAGACCTCCTTGAACTGCAGGTTCTGACTCATTGGTTCTGGGGTGGAGCCTGAAGTTCTGTAGCTTTAGCAAGCTCTCAGATAGGTGCATTGTAACTTGAATAGCAGGGCATAGATTTCTTTATTTTCGCTGACACTTATAGATGACATGAGTTTGTATAGTACAGGTGGAGGTGCATAACTCAAAGCATCTGCTCCACTGTCTCTGGGGTCTGGCTGGATCTTGGTACGAAGCATGGGGTAGCGATGGGGGCTGCTGCTCTGTAAGTTATGGAAGCAACAAGCTGATGCTCATGTACTGCACACCACTCGCTCTTAGAGCAGCACTTCCAACACTGACTGTACAACAGAATCACCTGGAATGCTTAAAAACTCTGAATTGATTCTTCCTGGCTCCTTCACCCTCAGAGTGCCTGGCTATCTGTATTTTTAAGGCACCCTTGGCTTTACTAATGTTCACCGCGTATTGAGAACCCAAACCCTGTGGGTTCCCATACCTTCCTTCTCCCCTGGGCTGCATGCTACTCTCCTGTGACTTCTTTCTCCTTTTAGTTTGAATAATCATGATGCCTCAATTTCACATTTGGATAAGAACTATCAATGAGCCAATGGGAGGGACGAGAACTGGAGACACGTGGGCCTCTCCCAGCAAGACAAGGTCCCATGGGTCCTGGAGGCATGGTGCTACATGGTCTGATTGAATTAGATCCTGCTGTAGAGGCTGTTGGGCTGAGATGAGGAGTTGAGTTAAGGGACCTGGGAACAGCTGCATTGTTGCCAGCCCATCTTCAGAGTTTTTGACTAAAGTTGCTATAGACAACAACAAAATGGGAATAAATCTGTTTATTAATAGCTGGACACATCTTCCAGGGCAGAGCTACTGGTAAAAGGTAGATGAGAAAATATATCCTAGGCCCAATTTAGCCACCCAGAGGTAGTCCTGAAATAAATGAAAACAGAGCAGAAAAGATCAAATTTTCTATAGAGGGTGGACCCTTATCAGTTTATTTGCCACAATGCCTCAGGAAGACAAAAAGTACCATCCACTTTTTTTTTTTTTTTTTTTTGCGGTACCGGGGATTGAACCCAGGGGCATTCTACCTCTGCACTACGCCCCCGGCCCTATTTTTTTTATACTTTATTTTGAAACCGGGTCTCACGAAGTTGCGGAGGGCCTCACTAGGTAGAGAGAGAGAGAGCGAGAGAGAGCTGAGTCTAGCCGCGAACCCGGATCCTCCGGTCTCTGCCTCCCAAAGTACTGGGATTACAAGTGTGCGCCACCACGTCCGGCTCTACCATCCACTTTTAAGGCACACTAACCTTACATATTAAAAACTATGACCCATCAAATATCTAAGACAGAGGTCTCCAGCCTATCCTGGTTTTGGGGGGGGTTGTGTCTAAGTACTTTAATCATGATACCCTATACCAAGAAACAAAAACAAACTTAACAGTCTTATTTATGAAGTAATAGGTCCAACCAACCTAATAAGTATTTATGTCCTAGCAATTTAGCAGACATTTCAAAAATCATACATATAAATTGAAATAAAAATAATACTTATGTTTTATTTTCAAATAACCACAGTAATTACTGTGAGTTGGCTGTTCAAGGACCTAGGCCTAGCCAGTCAGGTTAGCAGCCGATCCTACTTGAGGGAGAGGAGAGCCAGGAAAGCAAGTGGACAGAGAGCAGGAAGTCTTCCTCCCCCAACAGACTCTAGTTGCAGATCTGGTATTAGACTGTATTTGATTTCTGCATTGGAGGTGGACAATAAATGTCTTTATGAATATTTTCAAGGAAGAAAATAGAAATCCCATCTCCTGCAGACATAGATTCCCGTCCCACCAGCGTGGAGTTCTTAGCTGTGAGGCCTTCAGAAATCAGCATGAAAAGCGGAGTGGGGCAGGAGGGGATTTGTGGTTTTGATGGGGCAGGGCATCTTTATTTCCAGGATACAAGCATCCTGTGTGCAGTCGATGACATTCAGCTGCTACTCGATGATCACGTGATAAAGACCCAGACCATGTGTGGCTCCGCATTCGTCAAGCCAATAGAAGCAGAATGCCGGGTAAGAGGAAATGGGGTTACGTGTTTTGTGATTATCTGTTAGCTCTGGATTCTCAGAGGAGGGGGAAGGTTTTCAAGTTCAGTTAACAAAGAAACTTACTTTCTTCTGAATGGAGAAAAGAAAAAAAGAAAAAACACAGACTGAAAGCATTAATGATCCATATACGCATATGGCAAACTGAACCATAATGGTCTGCCAAAAGGAATGAGATTTGAACACACCAAATAAAAATATATTTGGAAAGTCTCTTATGGGCTATAGCGATCTTCAGTATGAACAATGCATGGGTTGGGTTGGGGTTTGGGCCTCCTTTATTTATTGTCTATAGAAGCGGCACAGGCCAAGGGCAGACTCTGGAGCCAGACTGCCGAGGTGCAAATTCTGGCTCTGCCCCTTATTAGTGTAATTTTGGACACGTCAAACTGTTGTATCTTAGTTTTGCATTTAAAAAGTGATATTAGCCGGGCTTGGTGGCGCACGCTTGTAATCCAGTACTTGGGAAGCTGAGATGGGAGGATCGCAGGTTCGTGGCCAGCCTCAGCTACTAGTGAGGCCTCCACAACTCAGTGAGACCCTGTTTCAAAATAAAGAATGAAAAAGAGGGCTGGGGGTGTAGCTCAGAGGTGGAGTTCCTCTGGGTTTAATCCCCAGTGCAGCAAAAAAGTGATATTAATAATATCTACCTCATAAAGCTATTGAGTATTGAATTAAATTGGTTTCACACCATTGCTTATCACGAAGTAAGCACTATAACTACTCTTTTTCTTTTTTTTTTTAAACAGTATTGGGATTGAACCCGGAGGTCCTCTACCACTGAGCTACATCCCTAACACTTTTAATATTTTACTGTGAGACAGGGTCTCTCTAAATTGCCCAGGCTGGCCTTGAACTTGTGATCCTTAGCCTCCCAAGTAGCTGGGATTATAGGCATACACCACCAGGTCCTGCTCTACTTGTTCATAACTACTTGTTACTGTTATCTCACCAGAATGTGAGCTCCAGAGGGGCAAAAACCCTTGTTTCATTCATTGCTGTATCCACATTGCCTGGAACAGTGACCAGAACATAAATGACACTCAATAAGTATTTATAAAAACAAGTGAATGAATGAATAATGAATGAATCCATCCACTTATTCAGTCACTGGGCTTGCGGTGCAGAGTAGCAGGTTAATGAGTTAGATATGGAACCTTACATTCACAGAAATGGGAAGAAAAGCTAGTTCGCATACAGGATAATTTGGATGCCTGGTTGAAGTGCCAAGCCACTTGGCTGTACCTGGAACCAATCTTCAGTTCAGAGGACATCATAGCCCAGATGCCAGAAGAGGGCAGGAAATTCGGCATTGTTGATGGCTATTGGAAAACGCTCATGGCCCAAGCGGTGAGTTTTACCCCCTAGCACATCTCACCAGCAAGAGTTTGAGATGCGGTACAGTCATTCCTCCTTGTACATTGTGGCCACGTCCCTTGGAACTATTAAGAACATTGGGATTTTGCAGATTTGATATTTTTATGTCTTTGTTATAATTTATTAAAAATTCAAACGTGGACATATGTAATATAGAAAGTAGGAACCTTTTGCAATCTCACCTCCCTAGAGCTATTAGCAATTTGCATTACTTAGCTATCATTTTTAATGAAATAGAAGACTTTGTTATAGGATAATGCAATAAAAAATTTTATAGTTTGAGAATCCTTTTAGAATTCAAAACATTTTCCACATCATTATTCAGTAACAAATGTTTATTTGGTACCTATGGTGACTCAGGCATTATACTGTGAGTCAGAAAACACTTGAAGTTGGTAAGAATATGATTTTTGCCTTCATAGAATTCATTGTGTTGTGAGGAAATGGGCTTAAATAAATAAGAGCTGTAATTATATATGCAAACAGTTAGGAATCCAGAAGAATGATTTAGTTGCCTGGGAGTGTCAAGGAGGCCTCTAAAGCAAGTGACAATGGAACCAAGCCTTGAAGGATGAGGATTCCACTGGGCGAACATGACAATCAGGGGCATCTTTTAAGAGGCCGTGTCTTATTTCTTTCTTAAGTCACGTGTGCTTAAACTGGGGTGCACTTACAAAAAAGTGTCTCAAGAGAATGTATGTGCCCTGCTTGTTTGCAGGAGTGAGATAAGAAGGAATTTATGTGTCCCACTCAGTAGAACCAACACAGTTAAGTTTCTTTGGTTTCAGGTCACAGCAATCCACTCAGTGTAGCTCAAACAAAGACCAAGTGAATGTCTTATGGAACTGAAGGGCAGAAAGTACAGCAAGGGCTTCCAAAGGATGGATATAGAACCCAAAAACCTCTAAGGCAATCACAAGTACTTTTTCCATACTTCTGACCTCTACTCCTCATCCCACGCCTCCTTCAGTCTCTCAGCAGGCTGGCTGGCTTTGCCACAGAGTCACACGGTGGGAGATGATTCTCATCCATCATGACTCCAGAGTCCCCTGTGTCATGTCTGAATTCTAGACCCCAGAAGTTAGAATGTAAGTGACTCAGTTGGTTTCAGGTGTCTAACCCCTACTCAGTCAACTATAACCAGAGGGACAAGGTTAAATGAGCATTCACCCCTAGAGGATTAGGAGGGGGATTCAGAAGCTGTTCGCTGGGAAGGTAGCATCAGTAATTGATGCGCTGGTTACACATTCAGTTTCGTGACCAATCTCAGAACTTGGGAACCCCATGATGATTCTCACCCTTTTTGGTGGTACCCAGGTGAAAGATGCTAGGGTTCTCATGGCAGCAGACCAGCCACGGATGACTGAGAAGCTTCAAGAAGCCAACGTTCTGCTGGAGGACATCCAGAAGGGGCTGAATGATTACTTGGAGAAGAAAAGACTATTCTTCCCCAGGTATCCAGTATTGTTCTTTTATTTGGAGTCATTTATAGGTAAAATTATATTTTTCATACTGAGATTAGTTTTGGCCAGTCTATTCCATTCCCGGTTCTCCATTCCCCAAGATACAGCTTCCAGGAATGATGCATGTCTTCACGGTCATTATCTAGAGTGAGGTTAAATGAACACAGTGCAGGTCAAACCCACATTTGGGCCAGCCAGAATTGTCATTTCCCCTCAATTAAAGTGGTATAGTAATGATGATTAAGAGCATGGCCTTTGGAGCTAAACAGATCTCTCTTGGAGTCCCAGCTTTTCCATTTATTAGTCTTAAGACTTTCAGCAAAGCTGTCTGAGCTCCAGGTTCTCCACTGTAAAAGTGGAGTATAATAATAATGGCTCTTGCCTCGTATGATCACTGTGCAGTTCAATGAGTTAATCCATGTAAAACACTTAACGATTAAATGTGTTTTGAGAAATGCCAGCTAAATTTTTTACATCAAAATTTGTAGTTCCTGGTAAGTTTATAAATATTTGACTCTCTTTTCCACAAAAACTAGTGTTCTACATAAAAGTCAAAATAGCTTTAAAAAGTTGGTTCCAGAAGAGAGTCCTTACTCCTGAAAATCCATCCATGTCTGGTTTGCCATGGATCCTCACTTCCTGTCATTCGAATCTGATTAGGATATATATTTGATCCTAATTTGCCTTTTTAAAAAGGTGTGTGTGTGTGTGTGTGTGTGTGTGTGTGTGCGCGTGCGTGTGTGTGTCGGTTCTGAGGATTGAATTCAGGGGTGTTCTACCTCCGAGCTACACCTCCAGCCCCATTTTTTTTAACTTTGAAACAGAGTCTCACTAAGCTGCCCAGGGTCTTACTAAATTGCTGTGGCTGGCCTCGAACCTGCAATCCTCCTATCTCAGCTTTCCAAGTACTCGGATTATAGGCATGCACCACAGCACTCAGCCAACAAAGTAAATTTTAATGTTCCTTTATATGGAGACAAAGTTGGTTCTCTGGTCACCAAAGAGAAAACTAGTTTGTTTGGTTTGTTTGTTTGTAATTCAGAAATGCTCATGGTATCTGCTCAGTGTGTCATTACTCAATAGAATTTTCTGCAATAATAGGAATACTGTATATTTGTGCTGACTGACTAGTAGACATTAGCCATATGTGGCAATGACTGAGAACTTTGTCGCTTGTGTACCTGAGAAAATTATTTAATTTATTTAATATTTACTTGGAAACTTGAAGTTAATGACTTCTGTATTGGACCACACACGTATAGTACAAACTTGGAAGCATTGAGAGATTAAGCTCAGGAACCCCCTGAGGTTTAGGCTTTTAGTTCTATACCTGCTGTTGTCATTGATAATAAAAATATGAATAGCGAACACTAACATAGCATTTACCTTACACCAGGACACTGCTCTAAGTGCTTTATACTTATTGACTTTTTTAATCCTTAAAATAATCCTATAAGGCTAGAGTATTATTATTTTCACCATTTTGTAAATGAGAAAACAGTAATTTTCCCAAAGACATAAAACTAGTAAATGGCCAAGCTGGAATTCAAACCCAGGAAGTCTGGATATGATACTAAGGCATTTAACCTTTCTGAGCCACATTTTCTCCATAAGTTAAACAAACACACACACATACAATCTCAATATTTCTTTACATACTTTTATGAAATAAAATTAAAACATTCTCAGCAAATACTTTCAAAACATTACTGATAGTTCTATAACTTAAATTAATTTTATGTTGAAAATACAGAACGCTAAATAATGATTGTATTGAGCCTATGTCACTGAGCCTTATGCATGATCACATATGATAGAAATAGAGGTAATCAAATCCATAGAGATCACCCATTTAAATTTCACTTGCAGGTGGGAGAAACTGACATTCTTATTAGATATTGGTTAATCAGCCAACAAATAATTATTGAGCTTTTCTGATCTGCTCAACACTACAAATACAGTATTTTAGTTTGTTTTGCTGTGTAACAAACACTCCAAAACTTAGACGCTTAAAACAACAACCATTTATTTAGTTCACAATTCTGTGGGTTGGCAGATTGGACTGGGCTCAGGTGGGTGGTTCTTCTGTCATCAATGGGCCTCACTCATGTAACTGTGGTTGGCAGGCAGTTGATGGCCTTAATCACATGCCTGGTGGTTGGCTTCCTGTTGGCTGGGGCAATAGAAATAGTCATGCCACATGGCTTTCATCCTCCAAAAGGCTACCCTGAGCTTATTCACATGCCGGCAGTCACAAAGCTCCTAAGAGCAGCAAAGCTGGAAGCATCAAGGCATTTTGATGCCTACGCTTGGAACTTGCACAAATTCATGTTCACTAGATTCTGTTGGCCAAAGCAAGACACAGAACTCATCCAGGTTCAAAAGATGTGAAAATAGACCCACCTCTTGAACCTGGACTGTGGCTCTTTACCAAACATGGTAGCCATTTTTGTCACCCACCATATTCAGTAAAGAACATAATCATATGGTCCCTCCATCATGGGACTTTTAGCCCTGGTGGTCACAGTAGAGGTTTGTACCTTGAACATTTTCTGAAAGCTTGTTGCTGCTTTTAGGGCTTGAGCAAGAGATGACATTGGCTTATTTTCTCTAATTTAAAAAATGAGTCAAGTGTGATGGTGCACGCCTATAATCCCACCAATTTGGGAGGTTGCAGAAGGAGGATCACAAATTCAAGGCCAGCCTGGGCAACTTAGTGAGACCTTGTCTCAAAATAAAAATAAAAAGAGTTGGGGCTATAGCTTGGTGATAAAGCACCCCTGGAAGGAAGGAAGGAAGGAAGGAAGGAGATAAAAAGGAAAAATGGCAAAGTACTCTGCATGTAAATAGATTCATTATTAACATGCGCTTTCTTGTTTCACACCTATAACATTTTCTGGCATACCTGGAGAGAAGGGAAGACAAGGAAGCCTCTCTCTCTTTCTCTCTCTCTCTCTTTCCCTACCCAGAGGTTCTCAATACTGACTGCACATTAGAATCACCTGGTATTTTTAAAAATACAAATTTCCCTAGACCTTACTCCCAGATCAATTATATTAGAATCTCTGGGCAATGAGACCTTAGAATTGGAATTTTTAGAGGCTTCCCAGGTGATTCTAAAGTACAAGCAAAGTCAAGGAACACTGCTCTCGCCAGTATCCTTTCAACTAGTAACACTCCACTCCCCAACCATGTAAAAATCACATATACCATCTTTCATCCTTTCTCTTGCTCTCAAAGTTAAAATCATTTCCACTTTTATGCCCCAGATGAAAAATAGTGAAGAGAAGTGGGCCTTAGAGAAAACCTTAGGATGTAGCTCGTATTCACCTGGCTGTGATTTACCTGTTGGGTAGTATCTCCTTGTTGGAAGGAGAAGTTCTCAGAAGAACTTCTCCCAGTTCCCAGTTACCATCTTCCTTTGCTTTTAAATAGGTTCTTCTTCCTGTCAAATGATGAGCTGCTAGAGATCTTGTCGGAGACAAAGGACCCCCTCCGAGTACAGCCACACTTGAAGAAGTGCTTTGAAGGAATTGCCAAGCTAGAATTTACAGACAACATGGAAATCCTGGGCATGATCAGCTCAGAAAAAGAAAACATTTCATTCATACAGAAAATCTACCCAGCTAAAGCTAAAGTAACTCCCTCATCCATTTTTGGTTCTGTTCTCAGAGAGAGAGAGAGAGAGAGAGAGAGAGAGAGAAAGAGAGTGTCTGTCTGTCTGTCTGTCCTGGGTATGGAACACTTGGGTTCCCTGACTTAATGAATGAGTGATTTGGTAAAGTTATTCAATCTGAGTCTCAGTTTGCCCATCTCTAGATGGGGATTATACTGCAAGCCTTGTGACATACTCAATTTGTGGAAGGATTTCAAAAAAACTCAATGTGGAGGCAGTAGCAAAATCAGATCCAAACTGGTGCTGTGTAGATCTCCACATGCAGAATCCAGTTTAAAATGGTCCATTCAGATGGACAGCTTCCTGGGGCATTTGTTTTTAAAAACCAATAAAACATCATAGACTCGATGAGACATCTGATGCCACTCAACTCGGTTTCCATACATATATCCTTTTACAATGAGGAAATTACTTCCATTCCTATTAAATGGAAATAGACAAGCATTTATAATATCCCTTGTTGACTGATTTTGCCACCTACACATATAAACTGCAACAACCAGGAGCCACTTTACCAACCCACACACCAGCTAGCTAGTTTACAGGTGTCTGAAGTCGATAGCCTCAATTATCTGAAATTCCAAAACAGTACATTGAAACTACCTGTGCAGCTTTCAATGAAATCCAAATGTTTAGGTTGCATCCCAAACCAATTAAATCAGAAAGTCTGGAGGTGAGAGAGGTATCTATATTTTTTAAAGACCTCGAGATGATTCCAGTACCCTGCAAAATTTGGGAGCCCTTGGAATAATGCATAAATTAGAACTGATCATTAAAAAGGAACTACCTTATTAACTGAAATATTGCCTCCTGAGAAGTTGTCTGTTTCTGAAAATGATAGGAAAGAAGTGTGTGTGTCAAAAATCTCCTTTTGCCCCTATACAAGGCATATTCTTCCTATAATACTGTAAATAAATGTAAAGCAAATAGTTAAACAATACTGGTTTGAAGAGGTGTCAAACCTTGGCCTCCCTCCATCCCTGTCCATAGACAGAGCTGGGCTCCTCCCAGTCCCCCCCACTCCTGGCCTCTGGCTGACTGCCTCCCTCTGACTGTCTTGCCTGCAGGGCATGGTGGAGAAGTGGCTTCAGCAGGTGGAGCACATGATGCTGGCCAGCATGCGGGAAGTTATTGGACGTGGGATTGAAGCATATACCACGGTAAACAAGAACCGAAGCACATGAGCCAGGGTGTTGGTGCCATAAAGGAGACTTTAGCGAGAAGGCTGAATGGATCTGTTTAATTGGTCCTCTGCCTTCTACCAAAACCCACTCCTCTGTGCCTTCTGTCCTTTCCCTGTAAATCCTGGGGGTAGTGAACATATTCCTGAGGAAACATTTGCTGTTAGAAGCAGGTTATACAAGAGAAGAGGGTTAAGCCAGGTGCAGTGGTACATGAGAGACTGAAACAGGAGGATCACAGGTTTGAGGCCAACCTCAGCAACCTACTGAGACCCTCAGCAACATAGCGAGACCCTGTTTCAAAAAAATAAAATAAAAAATTAAAAAGGGCTGGGGATGTAGTTCAGAGGTAGAATGCCTCTGTGTTCAATCCCAGTAAAAGAGAGAGAGAGAGAGGAGAGAGAGAAAGAGAAGAGGGTTAGGAGACACTTTGATTGCTACAGACTAGTCCTTCCTGTCAACTGGAATTGATGTCAGGAGGTCTAATTAGAGTCCCTTCCAATTAAGCATTCCTTTACATTACATATGCCCTGGATATTGGTAACTCATTAAGTTCCCAATGCTTTGAGGGAAACAAGTGTGACTTACAGCCTAAGAGAAAAGAACCTGTCCCCATAACTCTTTGGTGAGCCTCTAGCAAGTTTCATGTTGACACAATCTGACTTTTGTCCCCTTTACTTCAAGGGTCTTTTCTTACTTCCAGATCCCAGGACCCCATTCTCAGGATCCCTTCCATCAAACAAAACATATTTAATTAACACCTTCACACTAAAGTATTCAGGACCTACCCTTCTGTCCTTCACAGTAGTCTTTGCATTGTAAATGAAAGGCCAATCCCTTTTCCCAAGGTATATCTCAATAAAAAATTAAAGAGAAACAGCTACCAGCATAAAATTACTCCATGCAAGTGAATCTATAGCGAGACTCAGCAAGCTTTTTCTCTAAAGGGCCAGAGAGTGAACATGTTCATCTTTATGGGACATGCCCTCTTCCAACTACTCAACATTGTCCTTACAGCATAAAGGCAGCATAGACAACATGTAAATGATGAGCATGGCTATGCTCCAATAAAACATTAGTTACAAAAATAGGCCTGGCCAGATTTGATCCCCAGCCATGGTTTGCCCACTCCTGAGCTATAGTTTTTAAAAAATGGGGGAAGGAGGACATGGCTAAAAATATCCTGTGGCATAATACTACAATATTATGTAGCCATTAAAAAGATAGTTATGAGTATTCTTTGAATATAACCATATAAAAATCACTGATAGATTTCACATAAAAAATGCAAAGTTGATGAGATGGTTGGATTTTTTTTCTTTTCCAAACACTAAATTTTTGACACCTCTGGAAGCCAAACCTTATAGCATCTGAGGGTGGAAGAGGACATTGTTTTCATTGTCAGGGAGAGGTGACAGGGCATGTTTTTAGAAAGTCTGTGCAAACCACATGGATGAATTGATGCTACTGCAAATCTCACTGCCCTTCCCAGGTCCCTCGCAACTCCTGGGTCTTGCAGTGGCCTGGCCAAGTGGTTATCTGTGTCTCCTCCATCTTTTGGACCAAGGAGGTGTCTGAAGCCCTGGTTGAAAATACCTTACCGGTAAGTGAGCCTGCCATGAAGCTAGTGGAGGCCAGCCAAGCATCCATTAAGATTCAAGTAATATATACAGTAGCCCTGTTTTCTAAACAAAAATAATTTGGGCCATGACATTGTAGAGGCCAGGGTTCTCATGAGGATAATGAGATGGGAAAATTTGGAATTGGGATGTCCTGGGACTGCTACTAGGCAAAGGGAATTAAAGATAAATGAGACAGACATAGTCCCTGTCCTCATGGATTTATAGTCTAGTGGAGAGAGAAAAAAAAAAGGCTCTTCTATAAAACTGTGATAAGGAATGAGCAGAGATTAAGGAAATACACGGAGGACAGAGGGACACGAGAGAGAGGCTAGGATTGGTAGATTTCCCAGAAAAGAAGTGTCTAAGAGGAAACCTAAAATATTAGTAGGTCTTCTTTTAGACACTAAGAAAACTGGAATGTGCAAAATTCTGAAGATGAAAAGCATGGTGGCCTAGGGTGTAGCTCAATGGCAGAGCACTTGCCTGGCATGCACAAGGCCCTGGGTTCCATCCACAGCACTGAAAAAAAATATATATGGTGCATTCCAGCAACTGAAAGCACTTTGATCTAGAACAGCTGTGGAATGGCCCTGGTTAAAAGAGCTGTGGGGAGCAGTCTCATCACCAAGGGTTTTATTGACAGCTTGACAGCCCAAGGGCAATGAGAAAGCATTGAAAACACTTTTTTTTTTTGCTGTGTGCCAGGTACTTTATTAATAATAACACTGTTTACTGGATGCATTATTCACACCACTGAGCCAAGTGCTTTACATATACTTTCTCACTTAACCTTCAAAAACAGCTTGCAGAGGTAATTGTAATTGTCTAGATTTGACAGACCAGAGACTGAGACTCAGAGGCTTAAAAACCATGTGCCCAGAACCACAAGCTAGAAAGTAGGGAAGGTAGGATTTGAATTTAGCATGGTCTACTCCTTTTCCTTTTCACAATCATTTTTAAACAATCACTCTGAACCTCATTTTGATGTATGATTAGAAATGATTTTTAAGAGGAAAAGTAGACCACGCTAGATTCAAATTCCACCTTCCCTTCTTTCTAGCTTGTGGTTCTGGGCAAATGGTTTTAAGCTTCTGATTACAATATGCCAATAAAAAATTTAAAAATAAAAATAATAGAAATCATTTTTATTTTTACCTCTCCGTTCTTAAATAATATCAGGCTTCCAAATAATGTAGCAAAAATAATACAAAGAATTCCCATATACTCTTCATCCAGGTTCCTCAGATGTTAACACCTTACATAAACACAGTATAATGATCCAAGTCAGAAAATCATTGATAAAATATTATTATCTAATCTATAGACTTTTTTAGATGGCTAATTTAAACTTAGCCATTGTCCCCAGTAAATGTCTTATTTTTTTCTGGTCTAGGATTCAATTCAGGATTACATGTTGCATTTCATTTTCACATCTTCTTTGTTCCCATTAATCTAAAAAAGTTCCAGATTTTTTAAAATTTTGGCTTACTGTAGAACTTATTTACAGTAAAATTCACTCATTTTAGCACACAGTTCTGATTTTCAACAAATGCATGTGTTCATGTAAGCACCTTCACAATCAAGTGATAAATAATAGTTCTATACCACCCAAAATTCCCTCATGCCCTTTGTAGTCAACATTTTCCCTACTCTGAACCTCTGCAATTGCCTCTTTTCTGCCCCTATAGTCTTGCCTTTCCTACACTGTCATAAAAATAAGATCATACAGTATGTAGTCCTCCAAATCCTGCCCGTTTCAGTGAGCATAATGCATTTAAAATTCATCTAGAAGGTAATGACTGGGGGTGAGGGGAAGGATAGTTTGAGGGATGACATCCAGAAGTCTCTCGTGGACCACTGGATGGTTGATGATGTCAGGCCCTGAGGTGGGAATTTCTGGGGGAGAATCCAATTTTACCAATTGTCTCCTCTTCTGCCCCTGCCAGGATTTTCTGAAAAAGAGCAATGACCAGATTGCACAGATTGTCCAGCTGGTGCGAGGGAAGCTGAGCAGTGGAGCCCGACTCACTCTCGGGGCCCTCACGGTCATCGATGTTCATGGTAAGCAGAATTCCCTGACATTACGAACTGTCCAGGAACAACAGCCAAGCTTGCCTCTCTGCTCCCCTGAATGGAGTGACTCAGGGTTTCCTTCTGCATCAGGGAGATGCTTGTCCAGCTGAGAGTAAGGTAGGAGAGGGTCAGGAGAGAAGCCAGTGCCACAGGGCTCTGTACATCTCCATCTTGTTGTCCCCACTCCCATCCCCAATCCTATTTCCAGGAACCCTCCAAGCAGGACTTTCACTGAGACCATGATGACCAAAGCATTTTTTAGACTCGCCAACTTGGTAAATGATCTCCTTGGGCTAACCGTAGCTAATATTTTTGAGTACTCATTAGGTGCCAAGCTTTGTGCTAAGTGTTTGCATTATCTCATTTTCACATACATTTCACAGATTAAGAACATGATGCTTAGCAAGGTAAATAGTTTGTTAAGAGGCACACAGTAAGTAGCAGAGGCTCCTTTGATTCCAAACCCAGGGGACTGAAAATGGGCAGTTATGCAGGGAAGGCGTGGTGAGAGATGATGCCTTCCAGCCCTTCCTAAAAAAAAAAAAAAAGAAGAGGAGAAGGAGGAGGAAGAAGAACTGGGGCCTTTATATAAAACAAACCACCTTCACACCCTCACTCCGTCATCACCAAGGAAACTAGGGCTGGACCAGGCTCGTTGCCTGGGAACAGCGCCTCTCTTGCTCACATACCCAGCTTCCTACTGGCATGTCACAGCATTTTATTCCCTCAGGGATGATGCTCATTTCAGTCTGATTTCATCTGGATAGACTAGCATAAAATCAGGGAGTGGAGGGAGAATGTGCTCCTCACTGGGCCACATACCCTGCTGATGGGGATAATTAATGCAGGCCTGGTTACTGCCCAGGGTAGCCCAGAGTGGTTGACTTCACACACACACAAGCAGGCATGTGTGTACATGTGCGCGCGCACACACACACACACACACACACACACACACACACCACACAGTGGCATAGCAAGGGCAACTCCAACAATCCCTTGAGATTCACTTTCCTCTTGGAACATTCTCAGACCCTGCTCCTGCTACCAGCCCTGGGTTCTCTCAAGAGCCTGAGGGGAAATTCACTTCCTCTAGAAGAAAGAGAGAGCTACTGGTATAATCTTCTAGGACTCTTCTCTGTGGGTTTTGGATTTTACTGTAATAAAAAAGACCTCTCTCAGAGGAGCAATGGACTTGTGGAAGCTTCCCTTTGCAAAGTTACATTTCTGAGATCCTAATTTCTATCCTGCTGTACTAGCTTGGAGATTTCAGTGGAGATCCCTCACCCTGTGAATTTCCTAAAAGAAAATTAATGATTTTCATAAACCTATATCCACTCTTCAACCTCAGGACTCCTGACACTGTGAGAAAAATAAATTAGTTTCACGATCCTATGAGAGAAAGGAGAAAAGCTAGAAATTTCTCTCTCTGCTGGCTCTGCAGGCCCCAGATAGTTAGAATACATCTAACTCTGGATTCATGGGACACCTCCCCATGCTATCTCAGGCCAAGCTAATTGCATTTTCCTAGGATATCCTAGAGGCCTGGAATTAAGCCAAATTGGGGATATGACAGCATTTGAGGCCACTCCAAGAATTTGGGTATAATAGCAGCAATAAATACTTATGTAATATTTTTATGTACTGAACATAGTTTCTCTCTCCCCCTCATCTTATAAATATATATTCATTTAATCCTTATAATAACCATATAAGGTAGCTTCTATATTATTCCCATTTTACAGATTATACATCTAAGGGATAGAGATGTTGAACAACTTGCCCAAAATCACACAGCTAGTTCATAGTGGAACCAGATTTTGAACCCAGGCAGTCTGATTTCAGAATATTCGCATTTAATATCTTTAATCTGCTCTCTAAGACAATGCGGCAGATCCTTTGCCAGGCTCCTTGGGAGAAAGCAAAACCAGCTTCTGAGAGATAATGCTGCCTGAAGGTTGAGGGTGGGCAAGGAGGGTAGTAGAACCTGAAGTTGTTGGGAGAGTGAGGGGTGGCCTTCATAGCACCTTCATCTAACTGAGGAGTCCACAGACATGGGAGAATTCTTATGACTCTGCATGTGTGTGCTTCTGCCTTTGGGTCCCAATAGCTCGTGATGTGGTGGCCAAGTTAGCTGAGAACAAGATCTCAGATCTGAATGATTTCCAGTGGATCTCACAGCTGCGCTACTACTGGTTATCAATGGATGTGCATGTGCAGATGATAACCACAGAAGTCTTGTATGGCTATGAGTACCTGGGAAACTCCCCCCGGCTGGTGATTACACCCCTCACAGACCGCTGCTACAGGTGATCTCTGGGCTTCCCATACTGGAGGGGTGGACAGAGAACTTCAGAGGGGAGAGACACTGGGGAGGAAGAGTGGGGGTGTCTTGGATTCCTTATTGTCTATATTTCAGATTCTTAGATTTTATAATCTTGCTCTTAGATGGGCATGGAAAGTAGGCCTTCAGGCTAGAAATGAGAACCCCGTACCCATAGGAATCCTATTGCAAATATATTGGAACCCACCAGTAGTAGAACATTGGTGAATGATTGTGAAAATAACATGGTATGTAAGTAGAAAGTTCAGCAATGACAGGAATCAATTGCCTAGAGATCCCATAGTCAATAAATAGACAGGGAATCTAAGTTTATAAGAGATAGACAGTCAGGTTCTAAATTTATAATGTCTGGATCAAGGACCCAGACAAGACGTCTCTAAGCTCTGCCAGTCAGTCCCATGAAGAAATCTGGTCATTCCATGCTCAGAAAAGCTCTTTGCCACTTTCCTTGGAATTCCTAATATTAGGAACCTGTATTCTGTGAACTTGTCAATGTTACAATATGCAGATTTTCCTTGCTCTTGTATTTTTTCTTATAGTGAAATTTTCTAGATTATAAAATGATACTTAAAAATATATTTTACTTTATTTTTTTTATTTTGAAACAGGGTCTTGCTAAGTTGCTAAGGACCTCACTAAGTTGCTGAGGCTGCCCTTGAACCTGTGGTCCTCCTGTCTCATCCTCCCAAGTACTTGGATTATAGGCATGTGCCACCACTCCTGGCCAATAGCTATTTCTTTAACTTTCCTATGTTCCATGCATTATGTCAAGGAACCCCAAATATAATTAGGGATGCGGGAGATATATTCAGAAGATTACAAGATAGTGTGTTAACCAAAATTATAAAGACATAATTCTTTAAAGGTCTGTGGAACCAGTTACCACATCATTCATTTCTATCATTGGTCTTGGACCTACCACATGCCAGGCACTGTATTATTTTTGCTGAGGATATGGAACTGAATCAGAACACAGCTTCATAACTCAAAAGTTCATAATCTAGTAGGAAAATATGTTTATTTTCACCATTCACTTTTGATTCATTTGTGTATTTATGTATACACTCCTTTTTCCATTCAATCATTCATTCCACAAAATGTGTATGGGTGCCTTCCATGCACCAGGCACTGTGTCCAGCTCTAAGTTTGCAATGATGAGTAAAGCAGAATTTTTTACAATGATTATGTATCGGTAACATAACCAGGGGGAAGTTTTTAACTATTTGCAAAAGTCAGAATAAACAAAATGCCAGTTTCTCTGCTGTGACTTAGGACTCAGATGCTGTGTTCCTGTTTTCTTCCCCATAGGACACTGATGGGTGCATTGAAGTTGAACCTTGGGGGAGCTCCAGAGGGTCCAGCTGGAACAGGCAAGACAGAAACCACCAAAGATCTGGCCAAAGCTTTGGCCAAGCAGGTATGAAAATGCCATCCAGGTCCACTCTCTCTTCCTGGCCCCTCTCTGGACCACTGTCCAGAGAAATGAGCATGAAGTTCAAGATGAGTTAGTTTCACAGGCATAGTGGGGCCTCAGCTTGTTCAGTAGAATAAGAAGAGAGGATCCTGACCCCTGTTTAATGGTGCCAGGCAATTCAGAGGTGGTAGAATCCATCCTGAATGGTCTCTACGTCCTCCCTCTTTCTAGTGTGTAGTCTTCAACTGCTCAGACGGTTTGGATTACAAAGCCATGGGGAAGTTCTTCAAGGGGCTGGCCCAGGCTGGAGCATGGGCCTGTTTTGATGAGTTCAACAGGATTGAGGTAACTTGGTTTTTAAGCTACGGAACAGAGGGGTTGGACATGGAGGGGCCTTTTTCTGGACTCTCTGCTCCTTAATGATAGGGCCTTATGTCTTCTCTATGGCCCTTCCATAAAGTAGGTATATAATGAACTAAACAAAAACAGCCATGAGGAGACAGAATGAATAGTTTATACCCATATCCCTACCTCCCTATCATAGTCATCCATTCATTGACTCATTCTAAAAATGTATTGAGTAGCTACTCTATGTCAGCAATTTTGAATATGTTCATGATACAAAGATGAATAATAAATTATCTTGCCCTCTAGGCTGTTATAATCCAGTAAATGAAGCAAATATAGCATGGTAGAAATCTATAGTAGTGGTACAAAAGACCCATTACAAAAGAGTTGGTGATTAATTCCATTTGAGTGGAGAATGGAGATCAGGATATGTAAACATGCAATTTGAACCAAGAGACACTGAATACCTCTTATGGGCCAAGCACTATGATAAGTGTCTAAACAAAGATAAAATACTATGAAAACTATTTACACACACACACACACACACACACACACACACACACACCTCAATTTTCCATTTCTTTGCCAAAACTCCAAATCATGCTCCTAATTTTGAACATGAGAGTCTGGTTCTCAGGTGATTGGGTCTTTCTTTGCTAAGTGAGGGGGACTCTGTCAGAGCTCATACTAGCCAGGCATTCTCGTCACAGGTAGAAGTGCTGTCTGTGGTCGCCCAGCAGATTCTCAGCATCCAACAGGCCATTATCCGGAAGCTGAAGATGTTCATCTTTGAAGGCACTGAGCTTTCTCTGAACCCAACCTGTGCTGTCTTCATCACCATGAACCCTGGGTATGCTGGCAGGGCAGAGCTGCCAGATAACCTCAAGGTAAACACCAACATGTATGCATTATATACCTTATAATATGGGAACCTCAGGAGGTACCCACCTGAGGGTCTTATAGAGAAGCCCAACAAGAACAGGTAGCATTTTTCAGCTGCAAGAAGTAATAGTGGAGTGCCATTGATACTAAAATAGTACTTGCTCTGGAAAACAGCCACCTCCTCAACAAGGCCTCATGGAGAAAAGAGAATAAATACAAAATGACCAATGGCAAATAGAAAACGGTGACCACTAGAACAAGAACTGCCATTTTAATTGTCTACAGGGTTCAGAAAAGCATAGTAGGGTCTTTGGTGTATGCCCCATTTAAAGGCAGCAGCCACCTCTCAGCTCCAGCCTACTGTGGCCAAACAGGAATTGTTAGATCTCATTTTGTTTTTCTGGAGAAGCCAGAAATTTGGATTTTTTAAATGAAATCTCCTCATTTTTAGATCCTGACTCAATGCCAAAATAATGACTGTGTGCCAAACAAAGTAGATCTACTTATAAGAGAGCATTAAATTTCAACACCGAGAACTCTGGCAAACCTAGACTGGGACACATGAAGATCTCCCTTTAGTCCTAAACTGTTTAAGCCTAAGTAATTTCCATACCAAAGCAGTCTGTTCTGACCAACCAGAGAGATAGCAAGAGCGCACATTTGTCCCCAGTTTCTGTTGCTGATCTGGCTTGAGCTACAGCCAAGGCAATATCCATTGCCCTGGTGCTAGTGGAAGAAGGGAAGTGTCTCTGAAAGGGAAGAAAGAGAGAGGCACTGAGGCAATCTTGGCCCTACATGACCTTAGCATGCTGCTTTCAAGAAAGGAAAAATAAACCCAAAGGGTATAAGATAGCTAGATCTCCTTCTATGGGAGGAACGTCTACCACTCAGCTGCATATGAGTGACCAGAGAGAGACTTCCATTCCTACTTCTTTGTTGATTTTATGCTAAAGTGTTGCTACATCCCCTTGTATGGAAGCAATGAGAGACAGCCACATCCCTATCCACTGATGCTATACTTGTTACTCCACCTGCTAGAAATGCATTATTAGTGCCCTGTAGTCTTAGTCAGGCAGACTAGTTCTTCTCTTTAAGAATAGAAAAGAGTCAAGGAAATCCATCAACTGCTCCTCCCCTGTAGGTCAACAGAAGCCAGTGAGTGCCAAAGTAGAATTTGGACCCACATTTCTCAGTTTTTGCCACCCAGTTGTTGTAACTATTTCATTCAACCATCCCAACCAACAACCATGTTAGAGCTGCACAAGCAACTTCATGTGAGAGTGTGGTAAATAGAAAGCAGCAGGGACTGGTGTCAGGATTGTAACCTGGCTCTACCTGTAACTAACTGCATGAGTCAGGCAAGTCACTTCTCCTAGAAAGTCCAAGATAACAATGCAATAGTTGATGGTTATTGAGCACTCACTAGGCGCAACCTTCTTTTGTAAGCATTTCACTTACATTATGTCATTTATTCTCATGCTAATTCTGTGATTAGGAAAAGCTGTTAGTCCCTTTTGAGATGAAAGAGCTAAGGTGTAGAGAGGTGATATAACTTGCCCATAGTGAGCAGGTATCAGAATATGAACTCAAATTAAGATCTGACTTCAAGATTCTCCTGATAACCTATTGGCCTTGCATTCCTGGCTGACTTCTGATGTCCATGTTGAGCACCAGGAAGTTACAACAGTTGGAGGATGTTATGAGATATCTTTGTTTGACATAGAAGAATGAGGTGTAGGGACACTAGCACCTAGGATCTTCCATATAGTCATTGAGGAACCCAGTGGGATAGCATGTGCCCGGACAGGGCCAATGGGAAGGCTGTTTGTTGAAGATAGCCCCTCTCTCTTAATGCACACTCTGACCCTCTTTTCCTTGTTACTGGAATAGCCTGAACGATCATGTTCCTTCCCGTTTCCTCTGCAGGCATGCCTTCCCCCTGTATTCGCTGTATGTGTTCAGATTCTGATTGCTTATTTCTTTTCCAGGCCTTATTCCGGACAGTGGCCATGATGGTGCCAGATTATGCTCTCATTGGAGAAATTTCCCTCTATTCTATGGGATTTTTGGACTCCAGAAGGTATGTTATATTAATTTTTCCAATGGGTTCTAAAGGCCCTTAAAGAGTGAAATTTTGAAGCCGGGCGTGGTGGCGCACGCTTGTAATCCCAGTACTTTGGGAGGCGGAGACCGGAGGATCCGGGTTCCCGGCCAGCCTCAGCTCGCGCAGTTGCACGCGCACGCTCTCTCTCTCTCCCTCTCTCTCTCTCTCTCCCTCTCTCTCTCTCTCTCCCTGTCTCTCTTTCTCTCTCTCTACTTAGCGAGGCCCTCCGCAACTTTGTGAGACCCGGTTTCAAAATAAAGTATAAAAAAATATATATAAAAAAAAATAGGGCCAGGGGCGTAGCATGGAGGTAGAACGCCCCTGTGTTCAATCCCCGGTACCGCAAAAAAAAAAAAAAAATTGTTTTTGAGTTGTAGATTCAAGATGGGTTTCCCATTGGAAGAACAGAGAAAAACTTGGGAAACTTGCTTCCTCTCACTAGATGATCTCAGAGCATATATCCCTGGCTTTGTCCCGATCCCATTCCTGACTAGGAAATGGCCCACATGCCCAAGAAAGGGCCTCCTCTCTTTTTACGTACACTTGGACTTCTATTAAAGAAAGCAGCCACACACATCCTCCCTTCCCATCACTCTAACACATCCACATCCACATTACTAAATGACTTAAGGCAAGACAATAAAACATATTCCAAAGTTGAGAAATTTTTAATACTATTTAACAATTTAATTAAATTATCAATATAACATTTATTGACTCTAATCAACTGTTATTTCCTGTTTAAGTATTATACCCAATTTTCCATCACACACGCATATACACACACACATCGGTGTCTTTATATGCATATGTGTGTACACAGACACATAACACATGCACCCAGAGTTATGAATAAACATGGTAAAATGGCTTTTATTGATCTATTCCAAATTTTACATTTGCGTTTTACATTGTCTTTGCCACAGTCAATGAATTTTTTTTTTAAATACAGCACATATATCCACAGGTGAGTATATGAGCATCCTTGTTTGTAATCCAAGGGGCTGCAGAAATTCTTAATAGAATGTGTCACTTTTCTGGGCCAAGAAGCTTTCTCTATCATCTGAGGGTTAAGTTATTTTTCTATAGTAGTCCTGGATAACATTCGTTTGCCCATTCGATTCATTTATTTATTCAGTGAGCAAAACATCTGTGAGCCACCCACCTTATGCTTAGGCCTGCGCTAGGTGCTGGTGAACAACACAAAATCTTTGTTTTTAAGTGAATCTGTTTTGTAAAGAGAATATCCATAAGGGGAATGCACATTAGTATATGACTTAGGGTAACCCTGACCCCCAAATCCCAATGGCTTAGCATGACAAAAGTTTGGTTTTAACTCACTGGAAATTCAAAATAGATGTTTATGATCAGGAGTAGTTCTCTCTCAAGGGATGGTTCAGGGACCCCGGATATTTGAGTCTCAAGACTGCAACACAGAGGATCTCATGGAGGAACTTTTTAACGGGCCAGCCCTGGAGATGGCATATGTCACTCCATTCACCTTCCACTGGCTGGAACACAGTAGTGTGGCCTACCCTCGCTGTACAGCAGTCTGGGAGATGTGGTCCTGCGGCCTGTCCAGGAAAAATAGGAAATGGCCACACACACGAGTATACCTGTGTCGTGTACTGAGTATGTTACATTTCGAATTGGTTTTCTGGAATTGAAAACTAAAATGGACATTGAACAAAATTATAATGTCACAGGAGTAAAAAAAAGTGAATTTCCCCTTAGTAATTCCCACTCTACAGGAATTAACTTTAATAGTTTGATGTATTCTTCTCAAATTTGTATGTATGCATGTGCACATACATTCATAGATACACACAAAAATATATAACATAATTTCATACACAGTACATGTTATACATTTATGTGTGCTTGCGTTTTTTTTCATCCTAACTTTGAAAGAGAATTATGTTTCCTTAGCTCATTATGGTAATGCTATTGAAAGACTTTCCAGTGATCGGGTTTGTCCATCAAGTCCATGGGCAAGCCTACTTTCTGAAGGCGCAGGGACCAGGAACTGCAGACATGTCTTTGCCTTCCCAGTCTCGCCCAGAAGATTGTGGCGACCTACCGCCTGTGCTCGGAGCAGCTCTCCTCCCAGCATCACTACGACTATGGCATGCGGGCTGTCAAGTCTGTGCTCACTGCCGCAGGCAACCTGAAACTCAAGTACCCAGAGGAGAACGAAAGCGTCTTGCTGCTCCGGGCCTTGCTTGATGTCAACCTGGCCAAGTTCTTAGCTCAAGATGTCCCTCTGTTTCAGGTATGCAGTGGTGTGGGACCTTGGCCAAGGACCCAGACTCAACCTCTGAAGATGATACATTTTCTTTGGCACCTTCTCCATATCTTCTTCTATCTCTTGACACCCTCTCTCGTCCATGGCTGTGGGCTGATCTCCCCCACTACCGAGTGTTAAATAATAATGGTAACAGCAACATCCCTGTCTAGTTCCTAAGATTAATGAAAATGATTTTACTAATAGCATAATATTTGCTGTTTAAGTAGTTGTCTTTATCCAATGGAATTAATTTCCTTTGTAACTAATGTAATGCCTATCTTCCTTACCAGGCTGTGAGCTCCATAAAGACAAATCATGACAATCTTATTCATCTCTAGTACAATGACTACCAGATAGTATGGACTCATTAAATATTTGCTAACATTTAAAATGGTTTGGGAGGGAAATCATGATTAACAGATGATTTTGAAAATTATAATTTTGGATAAATTTTGGTGCAGGAAAAATGAGCATTCAAATTTTTCAAATATTTCTGCTGTCTATAGATCTCTTTTTAAGAATATATTGGCTACATGTGGGGGGGAGGCAAGGGAGGAGGGACACCAAGAGCTGTGTGCATGTATGTTAATACCAAACTGATATTTATTGTTATGTGAGACTACAATGCACCAATAAAAACATGTGAAAATAAATAAATAAGTAAATAAAAAAAGAAGATGTTGGGATCACATATCTGATACTTCATCCTTTCCACTTTCTCCTGAATTCTTATTATCAGGGAATTATCTCAGATTTGTTTCCTGGAGTTGTTCTTCCAAAACCAGACTATGAAGTTTTTCTGGAAGCACTGAATGAGAACATCGAAAAGATGAAACTCCAGCCAGTACCTTGGTTTATTGGGAAAATTATCCAGGTTGGTTCCTTGTACCCTTATGGGAATGTATCTATTCTACAGTGTGCTGGAGCCAGGAACTCGAAAGACTTAGGGTAGACCAGAGCTGGACTGACAGCAATCAGATGTGCCTGAGTAGAGATGGAGTTAAAAAGAAAAACACTTAACAGTATGTTGTGTCTTCAGTTTTTGTTTATAGGAATTAATGTTTAAAATCTGACATTTTAGCCAGGCGTGGTGGACACACCTGTAATCCCAGTACTTGGGAGGCTGAGACAGAAGGATCGCAGGTTCAAAGCCAGCCTCAGCAACTTAGTGAGGCTCTCAGCAATTTAGGAAGACCTTGTTTCCAAATTTAAAAATAAATAAAATAGGGCTGGGGTGTAGCTCAGAGGTATAATGCCCCTGGGTTCTATCCCCAGTGCCACAAAACTAAAATTAAATCTGATATTTTCCATGGCCATCCTCCTTGGTGTTTCTTTTTTAATTTGAAATGAGACAGAGCTTCTGAGGGCAATAAGCTTTGAATTGGTCAGTACTTTCTTCATTCCAAATGACAGAAATCCAAGTCAAACTGCCTAAATCCACAAAAAGGAATCTATTCACTCACCTAATTTGAAATTTACAGAAATGTGTTGACCTCAGGCATAGCAGGATCCAGGTTTTTAGATAATGTCATTAAGAATCTATCTCTTGTCATTTCTGAAGTGTGTGTGTGTGTGTGTGTGTGTGTGTGTGTGTGTGTGTGTGCGTGTGTTAAAACTTCATTCTCAGGTACCCACACATGTCCCTAGCAGCCTCAGGTTTACATTGTTTCAAGTTCAAGCCCAGAAATAATAAAAAAAAAAGCATCCCTCTCCAAGTCATTCTAGTGAAAGAAAAAAAAAGTCAGAGTGAACTTTGGATGGTCCTGATAAAGTCACATGACCACCTCTGAATCAGTGACAGAGATAAGACCTGGACCAAACCAAATAGAGATGAGTCAGCCCCACCCAAGTTATGTCAACAGAACCACCGAGTGGTGGCTCCCAGGGGAAATTAGAGTGTTGTTATCAATAGACAACACAAGGGATCTTGGGCAGGGAAATCACAGATGTCTCTGCAGTCCCAACCCTGGAGAACCTCTGTAATCTCAGGGTTTCTTCCCTGGGGTCACTTCCTATGTAAAACTAACTTACAATGATAAATTGAATGAAATAAGCCCCAAATGTACTTTCTTTGTAGAATCACAGGCCTACGCTACAAGGGACCTTAAACATCATCTGCTCCAGCCTTCATAAGGACACTTGGGTCCAGAGAGGGAACAAATTGGGGGTTAATACAGACCCAGGGTCAAATGTCACTCTCAGCCGGGCGTGGTGGCGTATGCTTGTAATCCCAGTACTTGGGAGGCAGAGACCAGGAGGATCCAGGTTTGTGGTCAGCCTCAGCTACTTAGTGAGGCTGTCCACAACTTCATGAGACCTGGTTTCAAATTAAGTATAAAAAATAGGGCCGGGGGTATAGCTCGGAGGTAGAACACCCCTGGGTTCAATCCCTGGTACCGCAAAAAAAAAAAAGGTCACTCTCACTGGGTTTTTGCTGAGACTTTTTGTACAAATTTCTTCATCGTCTTTAAGCTTCAGGTTTCTCATCTAAAATAGAGGAAGTAAAACCTTCCCCCTAGAGTAATTTTGAGAGAATGGGTATGGGAAGCGCCGGGGTAATGCCTGGTACTATATCGTTATCAACCCCACCATCTCCACAATCACCATCAGCATCATTGCTTCCCAAAGTCATACTGTTAATTAGAAGTAAAGCCAAAGGGGGACTCGGGTCTCGACCGTCTAAGATCAGGCTACCTTGTGGTAAACTAGTGATTTTTCCCCTATTATATCACCGAGAGAGCCAGTTTTTCCATAATTAATTTAACCCAATATCTAATCCCAATTTCTGCACTGGGACTTTACTGATGGACTATTCTTTAGATATGAGTTTTAGTTCCAATATTTTATTATGGAAGAATTTAAATATGCAGAGAAGTTGAAAGAGACATGCAAGGAACATGAGAACATCCTTATACCCTCCACAAGAGTTTATAATTAACATTTTACAATGCTTGTTTTACTACTTATCCATCCACTCATCTTTTTTACTTCAAAGTAATTTACAGACCTAGAGATGAACTTTTATACAGTTTAGTACCAATTTTAAAAAATAAGGTATGTGGAGCTATCTGTCCTTTTGTACATCAGGGCATGGGGCGGGGGAAATGAGAGGTTATTGAGTCATGGGTACCTTCCTCTCTCTTATTTCTGATATACAGTCAACTCCATTCACCTCTGTTCAATTTGAAACATCTTTCAAACTTACCTGAGTATAAACCCTACTTAATGGTTGGGATTTATTGTTTTGTCCTTTGCCTGTAGTGTCCGGAGAATATTTGGTACAGAATAGATGCCTAACAAATATTTGATGAATGACATTTGTCCTTTCTTCTATAACCCCCACTGTCACTAACTTCATTTAGACCCTCCTTATTGTTCACCTTCAAGGTGAAAAATAATGAGAAGTTGGTGTCCAGAATAAAACACTTCATATGTCCTCTTTCTCTGAGGGATTCACAGTATAAAAGGAGAGAAAGAAATAAATCCATAAAATTTCACATAAATACAGATGACCAAAGCACTTGTGTTTCAACTATTCACAGAAAGAAACCAGGAAACTTAAGAAATGGGCGTCAACATAGCTGTTGACTCTCCAGGGTAGGGACTAAAATTACATGGAATGTTGCTAATATCTTATGGAGTCTGGTTCAGAAAATAAATTTTCATCTACTTCAGAGTTCTAATCAAGTCAGAATAGCAATTAGACCTTTAAAATGGAAGTTTCCAATAGAAATTTAATTTGCTAAAATAATCACCATTTCCTTTTCCTCTTTAAAAGTAAATGCCATATATAACAAATTGTTGTAGACTGTAGTTGCCCTGCCGTGCTATAGAACACCAGAAGTAATTCTTCCTATCTAATTGGTTTGGGGTACCAGTAATCTAACCTCTCTCTATCCCTCCTCCTTGCTACCCTTCCTAGCCTCTAGTGACTATCATTCTACTCCCTAACTGTAGTGCAATCATAGAAATGATAAATGTTTGAGGATATAGAAATTCTAATTACTCTGATTTAATCATTACACATTATATACATGTATCAAATCATCATAGTATACCCCATAAATATGTACAGATACTGTGTGCTGATGAAAAAGTTTTTAAAAATAAATGACAACAGGAGTGGTATAATGAAAAGATTAGAGGCATTGAAGCCAGACAGCCACATCCAAATTCTAGCACCAGCACTGAAGAGCTTGGACAAGTTATTTAACATCTCTTAGGCTCAGTGTTCTCATCTGTAAAAGATGGCTAATAATATTAGTGTAGATTAAATGAAAATTTTGGACAGTCACTTGGTACTTAGCACATAGGTGAAGAACAAATAGTAGCTCCAATCCCTTCTGAAACACACATATATTTATTTATCCAAAAAATACTTAAACAATATATCTAAAAGGACTGTGGTTCACCAGAGTTAGAAGTGTCATTAAAAATCCCCTTTCAAACTGGGTGTGGTGGCGCACGCTTCTAATCCTAGTACTTGGGAGGCGGAGACCTGAGGATCCGGGTTTGCAGCTGGCCTCAGATACTTAGTGAGGTGCTCTGCAACTTCGTGAGACCCAGTTTCAAAATAAAGGGTAAAAAAATAGGGCTGGGGGTGTAGCTCAGAAGTAGAATGACCCTAGGTTCAATCCCTGGTACCGCAAAAAAAAAAAAAAAAATCCCCTTTCAGTTCCTCATTCCTCATTAATTTCTGACTAACTTGCAAGTGGGGAGGTTTACAATGATTAACTTCTGATCTGCTGTCTCCCCCCAGATCTATGAGATGATGCTGGTAAGACATGGCTATATGATTGTCGGAGACCCCATGGGCGGCAAGACCTCTGCTTATAAAGTGTTGGCTGCAGCTCTGGGGGATTTACATGCAGGTAAAGCTCACACCCCTTGCTTCCAGGGAAGACAGCGCTCCCTACTCAGTTGGCTGGCTCTGTGTTGAGATATAGCCAGGCTCTGGGTTTCACCAGCCCTGGATCATGATGTCAGAGCTAGAAATAGAACATGGCGCACAGATGTCTGTGGGCAGAAAATAAAAGGTGGGGGTAGAGGGCTTCCAACAAGGGGCTTTGTTTTTATGTCATTAAGGGTGGAGGAATTTTCTCAAATGTTGAACAGTGGCTCCTCCAACAGCTTCCCAATGAGAGAGAAACTCCATCATTGGCCTGAACGAAATTAATCTAAAAACAAACCATCACATGATTTCTTTTCTTTCCCTTTTTCTCCCTTTCTGCCCATTCTGCCCTTCTCTTCTCTCCCCTGCTTGCCTTTCCGTTCCCTTTTTTCTTTCCTCCCTTCCTTCTCTCTGCCTCCTTTCTTCCTTCCTTTCCTTCCATTTAAGGTAGAGGACAAGAGCTCATATTTTTTAATCAGGCTCAAACTTGGGCCAATGACTAAAAACTCTCTTGACTTCTGTTCTCCCAGCTATGAAATGGGATTGTTGTGAATATTAAATGAGGTTATGCAGGTAAACAACCTAGCACAGTGCCTATTCAACAAATAGAAGTTATGTTTATAGCCAAAGAAACAGTTTGGGGTTTTTTAATTTGTTGTTTGTTTCTGTATAAAATGCAAACCTTTGGTTTTGAAAAACAGTCCCATGCTGTGTATGTGTTGACATAATCACTTCAAGTACTTCATTTAAAATCATTTTCTAATGACATTTGATGATTAAATTGCTGTTGGATGTTTGAGATTTTGTTTTGGGAGCTACTCAGACTTAATAACTAATTTGTGTATTTCAAGTTTAAATACAGCAATAATTATTACATTCAAATATAGTTTAAGAAATTAAATGAAGAAAAAGGCTACACCATTATCTTTGCCTCAGGATTCTGCAGAAATTGTTTGGGGTTTTTTTGGGGGGGTTGTTTTTGCTTTTTGTACTTAGGATTGAACCCAGGGGCATTCTACCTCCAAGTTACACCCCCCGGCTCTTTTTATTTTTTTGTTTTGAAACAGGGTCTTGCTAAGTTGTAGAGGGTCTCACTAAGTTGCCGAGGCTGGCCTTGAACCTGCGATCCTTCTGTCTCAGCCTCCTAAGTACTGGGATTACAGATGTGTACCACTCATAAGTAGTTCTTTATAATATATGACTTATGCATTCCAACTTTTCCTCACTTTGAAGGAGAGTGCAAAATTGACATTGTTTTCCGTTACTAAATACACATGTTGTGCCATCCATCAGCCTAAATACTCAGGTTCAGTCCTATTACTCCAATAGTATGTACTTATTGGGTATAAATGATACTTACTGAGCAGTGAAGAAAAAGATTTTAGGACTATACTAGCCCTTCAGATAGAGAAAAGTAACTATCATTTTCCAGAATCTTTCTGCCCTCCAGCTGTTCCATCATCCTAAGCCAAAGCCAAGGTCCTTAGGGTGGCTGTGACAGCCAGATACCTAAAGAGGGCCGATAAGATGGCATCTCTCTTCTTTAATGTTTGCGTTCTTTTAGGCCCAGTCAGATTTCTTTAGACCTGGATCTGCCTGTCACACTTAATCTTGTTTGAAATAAGGCTCAAAAGAAAGTATGATCATAAACAAATGGCTGTGATAACCCAACAATTTAAGACATGTTTTATCCAGATACTCCAATCTTTATAAAAACTGAGCACATTTTTTATAAGGACTGCTTGGGTAGCATATTCATAAAGGTTGGCTGGCCTTCAAGATGGCGTTATCTCTTGTCTGACATTCTGGTCTCACCAGAGCTTTTGTAACTGTATTGGACCTTCTTGCCCAGCCAACCAGATGGATGAGTTTGCCGTGGAGTACAAGATCATCAATCCCAAGGCCATCACAATGGGGCAGCTGTATGGGTTCTTTGACCCAGTGAGCCATGAGTGGACAGACGGTGTCCTGGCCAATGCTTTCCGGGAGCAAGCATCTTCATTTTCCGATGACCGCAAGTGGATTATATTTGATGGGCCAGTGGATGCTGTTTGGATCGAAAATATGAACACTGTTCTGGATGACAATAAAAAGGTAGCTCTTGAGCCTTTGTAATTTTCCATGGGCGGGGTATAAACCTCTTATTGGAGTGAGAGATTGACCAACTATACCAACACATACATTTATTATACTAAGAATAAATATCCCACAAGAGAATAACAGTTATCAATTCATGAATTATGCTTCTGTACTTGTAGTCAGTAAACTAAATGTGATTAAAGGCAATGCTAGATAGTGGTTAAAAAAAAAAGCCTTGATGCTTGGCATCGAACTGTGTATTAGGCAAGTTACATAACTTGGCTTCCTCTTTTGCAAAAATCTAATAAAATAGGGTTGTTGATAATTAAATGAGATAGTAAATATAGAATGTGTTTTGGTTATTCATTGCTATATAATCAACTACACTAATGCTTAATGGCTTAAAACAACTACCTATTTATCTCATGATTTTGTGGGTTGGGAATTTTTGAGAGGGCTCAGCTAGATAATTGGTCTTTAATTCTTGTGATTTCAGTGGGGGCCACTGGGACTAGAGGATCCACATTCAAGACAGCATCTTCACTCAATGTCTGGGGCTCATTCCTCTTGGCCTCTTTCTCTCTCCAATGGTATCTCATCCTCCAGACTCTCCACATGGCTTGAAATTCTCACCCAGTGGTCTTTAGGTAGTTGCACTTCCTATGTAGTGACTGTCTTCCAAGAGGTAGGAAGTGGAAGTTTCCAAGAAATTAAAGGTCATGCTTAGAGTGACACTGAGTCATGTTCTCTGATTCTATAGATCAGAGAAGTCACAGGGCTTGACCAGATTCAAGGGAGTAAGGAAATAGACTCTCTCTCTTAATGGAAGTGGGCAAGGTCAAGATCACATTATGAAAGTACATATGGAATGGGACATATTGTTATGGAGACTTTGGAAAATGCATTATACCTCACTAAATATAACACCAAAGAGCTTGGACCCAAGCCAGACAGCCTGGGTTCAAATCTTGGCCCCACCACTACTTGCCAGCTGTGTAACCTCAGACAAGCTTTTTAGTTTCTCAATGCCTCAATTTTATCATGTATAAAGTGGGGATAACAATGTCTACCTCGTAATATTGTAAGGCAGATTAGGTAAGTTAATATTTGAAAACTGCTTCGATAGTGCCTGGCATAAAGCAAGCACTATATAATTGTTAACATGATGAAAGCCGGGTGTGGTGGCGCATGCTCGTAATCCCAGTACATGGGAGGTTGACACAGGAGGATCGCAGGTTCGCGGCCAGCCTCAGCTACTTAGTGAGGCCCTCCACAATTTAGTGAGACCCTGTTTCAAAATAAAGAACAAAATAGGGCTGGGGGTGTAGCTCAGAGGTAGAATGCCCCTGGGTTCAATACCCAGTACTGCAAAAAATAATAATAATAAAATAAAATGATGAAATCCAATAAAATGTATCACTATTTCAAAGGAAAGTCCCTAAACTGAACATATGTCATTATCAAATCAAAATATACTTTAAAACTGTTTAAATGTCACAGGAACAAAAGTGAGTCATGCTCAACAATGGGAGTCCTAATTACCCGAATTATACACATACACTAATTCTAGCATGTGCATAATTTTGATTATATAACATATAAAAATAGAAGTTTTATTACATGATGTGAACTATACTATATAAATTAATATACCAGTTGGTCTTGAGATTAGAAGTATAAAGCGAGTCACAATCAGGGAATTCCCTAATGGTTCTTCTCAGCTCTGGGTATAAGTCAAACTACAGTCGCAGGTGTGGGTCTGTTTTATTTTTCTTAATATTCAGAGATGACATAGCTCATGATGTCAGCCCATCACAGCTGTGACCTTCTGGGGATGCATGCAGTGAAGTGGGCCAGGTAACATGCAGGGGACTTTTTTAAATATACTTTTATTGGTGCATTGTAATCTCACCTCATAATGTAGTTCATAATGATAGTGACATTCATACACACAGCACTTGGTGAGTTTTCCCTGCAAGGAACTTTTTAATCACAAATCAGGATGAGCAGCAAGGGTCTGTGGTGTTTCTTCTTCTTCCCTGAGAGACCAGGGCTCAGGCTTGGTGACTTAAATTCTCACTTGAGCCCATGTTGGCAAATGGCAAGTGGTACCCTCTGCATATTCCAAGGCTCACCTATGTGTTGGTGCTACTTTCTACAGGGATGTGCCTCCCTAACGCTAGGATTTCCAATGGTCTTTCATTCTACTCCAGAAGGGCTTTATAGAGAGATTCTTGTCACTCCAGCCATGGACTAGTCCTCACGGGAAAAGGGATTAAAAAATCCAGTCTTTTGTGAGAGACTTGAACAAATAGTACAGGATGAGAATGTGAAGTTACGTCCCATGTTAAACACAGAGGAAGGAGCCAAGAAATGTCCTATGGTCTGACCTCTCTAATCTTCATCTAAGATTGCATTTCAGTGATTTCCTTATTTTCCTTATCTAAAATTACAACTCACTTAACCATGGCAAAGCATTCTCCAACCCAATACTTTATTTTTCTCCAGAGCACTTTTCATCATCTTATATATTATATATTTTACTTATTATCTGCCTCCTCCAGCAGAATATAAACCCCAAGAGCACAGGGATTTTCATCTGTTTCATCCTGTGTCTTTACAACAGTGCCTGGCACACAGTAGGTGCTCAGGAAATATTTGCAGAATGCATTCAAACCAGTTCTGTCTCCATGGAGACCTTTCTCTCGTGGATGGAATGTAACCCCTCTGCCTGCCCTCCACCCCTCTGCTTTGCCCTTTCAGCTGTGTTTAATGAGTGGAGAGATTATCCAGATGAGCCCCAAGATGAGCCTGATCTTTGAGCCAGCTGACCTTGAGCAGGCTTCGCCGGCCACTGTGAGCAGGTAAGTCAGCTTACCCTGGCTCCTTGAGGGAAGGTGTGGCCCCACAAACTAAGTAGGAGGGAAAGCGCTAACAATCCACAAGCATGCTTAAGCCCTAGAAAATCATCCACATTATTTGTTGTTTACTTAGACGTCATAAAATCAGTAGTCTATCCACACTGCTAGTGGGAGTCTACGAGTGAGCAAGTAGTTTGGAAAAGAGCTTCACATTATCTTCATTCGCCCGTGACCCAGTAATTCCGCTCCTAAATACATGCCCCAAGGAGAACTTTACCTATGAATGATAGGAGACCTGTGAAGGATACTCATAGTATTTAGGCCAAATGCCCATTATCAGGAGTGAATTAATGAGGTATAATATAATCAGAAATTATAATATGTATGTACATATAATACAGAATAAATAAGCTGCACTGACATGCAACTATATGGATAAATCTTACTAAGTATATTAAGGATAAAATCTTAGCAATATTATGTATAAAGCTAAGCTCAAAATATTACCTATGGCATCGTACCCCTTTTAATAGTTAAAAACAACTCAATTAATAATAATAATATATAAAATGTATACATTTCAGGAACATATAGGAATGCCAAAAAACAATATAAGAAGGAAATAAATCAAGAATCAAGATACTGTGTTACCCCAAGGGGAGAAAGCCAGGGGAATAGAATAAGGGAGGTCGCACGGTTACATGAAGGTTACTGTCAAGATCCATTAAGGCCTAACACAGTTCATACAGTAGATGCTCAATAAGTGTTGTCCAGTATTACTAACAAACAAGAGAGCACCCAGACTGATTCTCTGTTTGTGCTTCCCAGATGTGGGATGATCTACATGGAGCCCCATCAGCTAGGCTGGAAGCCCCTGAAAGATTCGTACATGGACACTCTCCCCACCAGCCTCACTGAGGAACACAAGGAATTGGTGAGACACTTGGGCCCCTTTCCTCCTACCCCACCCCCATTTCCCTACTTATCTCAAGGACCTGTAGGCACTTCTTCACCTTCAAAGTTCCAGGATGCAAGAAAGGACAGGGAATTCCCTGCCTGTCCCCAGTTACTGTGTTTTCTAGCTGCCTGCCATTTTTTCAACTTTCTTTTTCATGTGGCAGGGATGGAGTGGTGCAGTCAATTTCTCCTTCCTCTTCCACCTTCTTCATCATTCCTCAGCTTCTCAACAAAGAATCCTGGTGCTGAGGAGGATTATTTATCTTCCTCCATTGTCCCACTAGCAAAAAGATCTCTAGAAGTTCCTGTAGAGATGGACCATGTTAGGAAAAGCCATGTTCCGCTGTGCTGCCACTCCCCATCCCGATAACCTCCTAACCTACCCATCATATCTCCTAACCTGTCCTCCACACCTGCTAACCTGCCCTCCACACCACCTAACCTGCCCTCCACGCCTCCTAATCTACCCTCCACACCTCCTAATCTACCCTCCACACCTCCTAACCTTCTCTCCACACCTGCTAACCTACCCTCCATACCACCTAACCTGCCCTCCACGCCTCTTAATCTACCCTCCACACCTCCCAACCTACCCTCCACACCTCCTAACCCGCCCTCCACACCAGCTAACCTGCCCTCCACGCCTCCTAATCTACCCTCCACACCTCCTAACCTTCCCTCCA